>PVIR01004185.1:0-81378 GCA_004026965.1 Petromus typicus | reverse complement strand
CTTTTTATTAAGTTGTAGGAAATGGAAGGGAGGAAAAGACTGGGAAAGAAATCAGCAAAGAGGAGAGAGAAAGAGAGGAGAGTATTGTTTTGGCAGAAGAAGAAAGACAACCTCCATTGTAACACTGAATATTATGCCAGAGGTGATCTCTTCTCAAGGCCTTCAGATACAAAGCTCATGACATTTTTCTCGAGGAACAATTGCAGTGCTAGCTATTTGTTAGCTGGTCTCACTTTACCCAATTAATTTCTATACTTTTAATTTTCCACAGTTCAAATGTTCTGAACAGTTTTTATTTTTTTTTTTTTGGCAGGAGTGTAGTTAATATTGTATGCAAATGGAATTTTAGTCCATATATTATTTTTACATGCTGTAAATATATGTTTTCTCTGTTGTTATTTTCTAATGATACATATTTATGACTTTAGTATTAAATGAGGGCATTCACTGTCAGCCTTCAGAGGTTGAAACAACTGGTAAACCTGTATAATATGCCTGACTAGAGAAAACGACCCCAAGGGATTAGATTCATAAAAGAAAGTACTGTGAAATTGTCTTTTAATTCATTAAGTTATTTTTTCATTACATTGAGAATAACAGTACAATGTAACAATGATCATGCAAACTGCTGCACATCTAATATTTGGTTGTTTAAAAATTAAAAACACACAGAGATTCTGTCTTTTAAATTTGTTGTTGTTTTGAGGGGTAGGAATTATTATTATGATTTGTAAAAGGAAATCAGCATATACATAAGCATTTTACTTAGAGGTACATTATGTCCAACAGTTTCTTTCTTTTTTTTTTTTCCACTGATTAGCACAAGAGAACATTCAATATATGCATCATATTTCTGTGAAACAAAGAAATTAGGTAAAAGTATAGGAACAGTTTCTTATTACAGAATGAGCAGCCACAGTGATTCATAGGCAGCACAGCACAGTGTATGGGAAAACAAAGAGGTGGGATTTGGAAGCATAACTCATTTCCTGCAGCAAATGCAAAGCTCAAGGGAACAATCTTGAGGATAACAACAAAGGAACAAAGAAGCTCAAAGTTTACATCTTGGTTTCAGTCAGTAAATCCCAGGATAATCTACATTGTCTTTTAACCACCAAGATAAACACCCTATTATTTACATAGATGCTATTTGATAGCATTCAAACACTATCAACTCTTAATGCTCTTGATAATATTGACAACATGACTTTCAGCTCTCTCTCAGGACTGTCTTTTATGAACAGACTTTGGAGTGCCATGCATTTTAACCACAAGTTCACTTTGCCTGTTTCCATAATCGTTATGTTTATAGCATACTTCTTTGTTCCTTGGATGATTTAATTTCACTTTAGAAATTGTAATTTATTCTTAATGTTCTG
This sequence comes from Petromus typicus, assembly GCA_004026965.1. NCBI lineage: Eukaryota > Metazoa > Chordata > Mammalia > Rodentia > Petromuridae > Petromus > Petromus typicus. The sequence continues at coordinate 79,999 of PVIR01004185.1, read as the reverse complement.
AGAACATTCACATACTGGCAAACACATATATTTCCACTCAATTTCAAAAATAGATATGCTAATAACATCAGAGCCTGTATTGTAAGATGAGTGGCTAAAAAAGCATCTTCAGATTGCTACCAAATGCTTCATGACTCCAGTCTTTGTTGGTCATATTTCATTTGTGTCCTCAACTCATGAAATAATCTGTTCAGTTTGCATGTGTTGATTCTAACATCATAATGATATTTGTCTGTGCTCAATTATTTCAGAAATTGGAAACGTGGCAGATTTGATGTCAAGACTGATACTGGTTGTTTATCATTAAAATGATAACCTTGGCTTATAAGTGGGAAGGCAAAATTTTGAACCTCATTAGTTTTAAGTCCAGCATCACATCCACAAGTACATTGTGTGGCAAAGGGGGATTTTGGCTTTGTACAGTTACTGTTAGCTATTGTTAAGACAGGAAGTTTATCTTGAGTTATATAGATATGGCCAATTTCAGAACATGTGTCCTTCAAAGCAGATGTTACTACCACCCCATAGAGGTAGTAATATTTGATAAAGAAATTGAAAGGATAAAAATACAACATCAAATCTTTGACATGGAGATGAAAGAGGGCATGTGTCATGGAGATAGCAAAATTATTCCATCTGAATCTGGTATTGATGATTTCAGGAAGGGACATCAGTGATCTCAGGGAAGGGATCCAAACACAGATGACAAGCCAAGTGCATTTCTGGCCAGCAGAGACAGTTTAACCTAGTGTTGTTTTAGACAGAGAATCAGTCACACCCTGGTGAATTTCTGTCCCAAAGAATGGATCTTGTTAAACCACTCTTTTTGTGGTAACTGGCTAAGGAGAAGTAGATAACAAATACAGAGACTAATGTCACTTCCATTGAGCTCTATCACAATATTATCGTCATTCACCTGTTACACTGCCAGGTTTTACCAGACTCACTGTTCTCCAAATGACTTTAATTAAGCTGTTGCTTTGTCTTTTTTGCTCCAGAAGTAAATGAAAAGAAAAGCAGCCTTGTGTGGTGGAACAAGAAAAGAAGGTCACAAATCCTCTTCCTGACCGGCTGCTGCCTTGTTTCCCTCTGTAAACTCAAGCATGACAGGCGGGATTTCTGGGTCATGGCTTCATCTCCTCTGCACAAAGAAATGTTACTTTATGTTCCAGGCCATTGACAAGGTGTGAAGATTATATGGCATATTTGTTGAATATCTTTTATGTACTAAATTATTTTCTAGTACCTTTAAAGGCCATGGGATGTTTAAGACACTGATCGATCTTTAAATAGCTTGTTTATTTGTGGTAAAAAGCATACACATATAAAGCTATTCTTGAAAGATAAATTTTATCTTGAAGATAAATGCTCAGGTCTGTGCCTCAGAATCCAAGGAGTATTTTATTCCTGAGAAAGCATATCATTATGAAGAGCATTTGGTCCTTGAATTAAAAGTTTGGACTTAACCCAGTTCTAAAGTGATGAATAGAAATACTATTCATTTTATATCTATAAACATTTATGAGCACTTAACTGCTGTGCAACATGAGAACAATGAAGATAAATGAGAAAAAATTCCTGATCTTGATAGGATTACAGTGCTAGAGGGGCTGTATTTGCACATAAAGAGTACAACAGTAACAACCGGACTAATTCCAACAATAATGATAATTTTATTGATTGCTTTTTTCCTTTGACTATCAAACTTTATTTTATCATTTAATCCTTATAATAATTCAATAACTTAAATGCTACCATTACTCTCCTTTAACAACAAGATATACAGTGACTACAGAAATCGAAATAATTTGTTTAAAGTCATCTATGCAGAAAATGGTAGAAATAGGATTGATATCAACACTTTGTCCCCACATCAGAGCCATTCAGGACCACACCATTTTCCTATAGCTGTTTGTATTGTTAACTGAGAGAATTACTCAACAATTCCAAATTTCAACTTACTGCATTTATGTGGATACGCAAAGATAAGAAATATATAGTCTTTTCAAAATGTCCTGTGTAATTTTTCACTTACATTCAGTTTTCTTTTAATTATTTCTCTAAGTAGCTAGAACCAACATCTAGTTAGTATGAGGCACCAAAAACCATTAACAGTTTGAAGTGAGTTAATTTTTCCACTTCTCCCACAAAAGTCAGTCCTAAACTATGACCCCATATGTAATGCTAGCCTTCTCAATATCTTCCCTTTTTTCATTATCTTCACCTTCTCCCTCAGTATCTCACAGCACAGAGCACCAAAGATACTGTATTGTGGCCTAAATTATTAGGTAGCACTTTACAGTTGAAATGTTACAGGGCTTTCCTACTCCAAATACATTTAAAAATCAAATTAATTGAGATTTATCAAAAACTTCAAATTATACACATACTCTGTGATGCAGGCACATTTTGAATGTACTCCAGAATTTTGTGTGCTGAAAACCCAGTTCCCAGCACAACTGAAGTAGTGGTTTTAAGATGAAGGCATAATGAAAATCAATGATTTTAGGGTATTTTATCTCAAAGAGGCATAATTCAACTGGGTTAGCTCGATGGAAGAATAACCCCCCCCTTCTACATCACCATGTGATCTTCCTGTGTTGTAGTGTCATCCACCACTACAGCCATCCTAGAGTCAGGCACATGCTGGTGTCATGGTCTTTAACTGCCAGAAGTATAAGCAGAACAAATGCCTTTTCTGTTTAAAATAATTTCCAGTATTTTTTTGTGCCAACATAAGCAGAAACACTCTGCAGACTTCAAGGAGAGGTCCCCAGTCATGAGAAGATCTCACACAAGGAAACATAGGTCAAAGATATTACAAGCTGCACAGTGCCATACTGCGAAGCATGGCTGAACATGAAGTACTTTGACAGATTAATAAGATCCAAACCTACAACACCTTATCTAACTTCTTCTGTAGAATAAGCACAAAGCTGGGTAAATTTCAGTAGGGAAATATTAACAGTGAAGTAAGCAGGCCACATTAAAATATTCTATTCTAGGGACATACAACTGAAGCTAGAAAGTAAACTGTTAACAATGAAAATTCTGAACAAGAAACACAATTTTAGGTAGAGAGAATGGTAATACAATCTGTTTGAATTCTTCCTTTCGGTGCCTTTTGGTCTCTATGCAGGACTGTAAGCACTGAATCAGTCAAGACCCATGTTTATAGCAGGCCAATTTGTGATTGCTACATCTTGGAAACAATCCAAATGTCCATCAACTGGAGACTGGATAAAAAAGCTGTGGTTCTTCTACAGAATGGAGTATTACTCTGCCATAAAAAATGATGTTTGTATCATTTATACTTAAATGGACATACCTTGAGGATATCCTCATAAGTGAAATAAATAGGTCACAGATAGGTACATATCACATCTTTTCTCTGGTATGAGAAAATAAAGATGTAAGTGAGTCCTAGCATTGTATGTTATATATTGTGAAATAGAAAATGCTCAATGTAAATAGGGTGAAGGGGGAAAGTGTTGATATTGTAACAAAAAAGTAAGGAAACAAATTTTATGTATATGGGGGGGTGGTAGGGTGGGTAGGGCTATGGGAAAAAAATGAGAATTAAGTTGTTTCTTATACTGGTACAAATCCCCATTATGGAGTGCAATCATGATGTGTATATTTAATGTACCAATAAAGATAATAATAATAAAAAAAGACTGGTATCCAATGGAGACATAGCTTTCAGGAGGAAAGTTAGTTCAGTTACATCTTTCTTCTCCTTTCCATAACATAGTGAGCACTGACACTCTTTGATTTCAATGACACTTTCACAGTGAAAACAAATTGAAACTGGTCACTGCTAATATCTTATTTCCTTCATTTATTTTTAGTACATGTTTGCAGTACATAATAGTTACATCCCTTTTGTGGTGTTGGTACACATACATAACATATGATAATTCCTTTTTTTTTCTTTCCTTTCTCTCTATCTTTGAGAAATCCAAATTGTAAATAATGATCTTTGCATTTCTTAAGACTCAATGAAAAGAGATTTGGCACTTCAACATATAAATTAGAAGTTCCTGTCAAAATACTTTATGTCCTCACAGCCAGTAGTAATAACAGTCTCAGAGAGAAGACTAAGACTTGATTATCTTCTTTATTCACTACACAAAGCAAAGCCATTATGTATGAAAACAAATGGAAATGTGATATACATCTAATTTTAAAATGGCTGTTACTTGAAATATATATCAGTGTCCCCAGGTTGCTTGGGAATTACAAATAGTCATTATTAAACATTGGTATTATTCTAGAAATAAAAGGAGGTTAATAAAGATTCAACTGAAGAGCAGATAATTTGCATTTAAACAAGACAATTCCATTTCATAAGGATAAAGTTTGGTTTTCTGAGAGCAAAGCAAGTATATCAAACTTGCCTTGTTGACTTTCATTGATTATTTTTTTACCTCTAGGAAATCAAGAGGAAAAATCTCAGAATCTTTATTTCCTTCCATGTGAACAGCCTGAATCATCACTTTCTTTTGTAGCATCTGGAACTCCCAGTATTATTGCTTTCTTATGGATCACAATCCTTGGAGATTAAATGTATTTTGTTGAGCATCATTCTACTTGCATTGAACCATATAAACACATTTAATTTCTGCTTTGAAGGCAGAATTGGAGACTAAGAGGAATAACATGACAGCAAAGAAAAAATATACATATTTAATGTAAATTAAATTGTATGTCAATACAGGATCAAATGCAAAAAGCATCACAAAAATTGAAAAAAAATCATTACATATTTGGGAGATCCTGTTAGGGAACATATATATGAATAAATTTACAATTGAAGTGATGAGGATCATAAAAACAATTGGTTGTTTAAATTCATAGGAAAAATAAAGAAAATAAAAAGCAAGACAAAAGCAGCTACAATAAAATACCGCATTGATATACTTTCATGGAAGATATAAGATATTTGCATCTGTTTATGTGGTATTTTGACATCATGAATAATAGGTTTTACTTGTATTCTAATATATGAAAATGTTAATAAATTAGTACATAGGGGAAATGGTTCTGAAATCTGTAATAATACAATCTTTGGAAATAATTTATAAAAGTTAATATGACATTATGGTTTTATACATTGTTTTGTTTACTTCTCATTCTTTGCTGGAATTAGATTGATTGCCTAAACATAATTTTGACTCTATAAAACAATATAATATCCAGATAGAAGGCAACACTGTTTTCTACTCTGCAAATGTCATTTTTTGTTCACATTATTATGACATTTCTATAACTCAAAGATATTATTGTTTTCTTAATTGAATGTAATATTTTTATTGTCACATGCTGATCTGTTTTGGTAAGTTCAATAGAGATAATGTAAAAGGTATTTGGTAGGGAAAGTAGTTTCTAAAATATTTTGTTAATTAAATGAATATTTAGCAAAATTATATGTATGTTTTTGTGGTGGAGCTCATAAAATATTATTTATCAATCACAGCCAATTATTGGGTTTATTATTTCACTTAATTTTAAGAATGGCATTCACACTGTATATTATGTCTGTATTACATTTGAGGAAAAAAAAAGTTTTCCACTTTTAATGTTGACAGAAAATTATTCACGGGTCTCACTCATTTTTGCACATCTTGGGACAAGTTTCTGATGGATTTTGTTTCAGATTTATTTCAAATTGCTTGTGCAATAAATAGCCTTGGAAGATACAGATAATTAGTCCATGTCCGTTGAAAAGGTTTTCAATCCTCTTTTCTCTCTCTCTTTCTCTCTCTCTCTCTCTCTCTGTCTGTCTATCTCTCTTTCTCTTTTTTTGTAAGATTTTCAATTTCCTGAAAACAGAGCTCCTCCATCATGGCAGAAAGTCACTGTGCTCAGGACGCACACTTGCCCTCCATCACTTGTTTGGCCTGGTGATCCAGAAGGGAACTAACTGAGCACAAAGCTCGTGTTGTTCTGAAGGCTCCTGGTTAGAGCCGGTCACTGAGTGGGGCTTGATCTGGATCTTAGATTCGCTGCCCCAGCTCCTTCCTTCTTTCTCGGCTCTCTGTCTGCTCTGTTGAATACCTTTCCTCTGCCTGGCCTCCTCCCATTGGGCTTTTGCTGCCTTCAAGCCTGGGGAATGTGGCCAAAACCATGAGCCAAAATAAAAGTCCTGTAATTTGCTGATATTGGGTACTATGTGCAGCAGTGGAAAAGCTGACTGAGACAGCACATGTGCTCACAGAGATTTTTTTTTTTTTAATCTGAAGGCTTTTTAACTCTTGTATTTATGAAGCTTTCCATGCCATGAGTATAGGGCTAACTTATTTTTAGAAAAGAAACTATATGTCTAGCACTGAGATCAAGAAACAGAATATCACCCACCCTCAAAAAAACCCATTATACTCGTTTCTTCTTTTAAGTTTGCCACAAAGATAATGACTATCTGCAACTCTGTCTTATGTCTTTTTACTCCATTACATGTAGAATTATTCTACATACATTCATTGTGTTTGTCTTCCATTCTTGAACAATATTGTTGAGACTAATATTATCATCCATTTTCATAAATAGTATTTTATCATGTAAGTGTAGCATACTTTTCTAATTATGCACTGCATTGTCGATGGGCATTTCCATGTTTTAGTGTTTAAAACTATTATACAAACACCACAGGAAATACTTTGATATGCACTCTTTGGTAAACATACATACCCAGTTTTGTTCTAGATATCTGAGGATACATGCTTCTTTGGTCCTAGAGGATACTGCAAAAACCACTCTACTAATTTGCACTTATAACAGGAAACCAGGAAAGACAAGAATATTCCTAAATATTGTCAATTTAGTATTATCTATTGTTCCTCTGTTAATCATGTTATTAGAAGAGTAAACCTGGCTTTCTGGGATTTGATTTGCGTGTTCTTGCTAAGTAATGAACTGAAGGAAGAAGAAAAATGTAGATCTTTTTTATAAATGTATACAAAAATAAATCCAACACAATTAATTCCATGTATAACTGAAAAAAAAAGCCCCATATACTCAAACCAAGAAATATCGACTATCAACAATTTTATGAGCTTTCATTCTTTCATCAGTTCTTCTGTTCAATAAGAAGATAATAGGATCTTTGACTCAGCTGTGAGCTATTTTAAACGTGGGGGAAAATGGTTGCAATAGTCACTGTTCTTCAGAAATTTGATTGCAGACTACAGATTAGAAAAGGATTTATTCTCAGACGTTGGCTAATGTCATTTTGGGAGCTAAGAAGTTGAGATGTGCAGGATGTGTGGACTAGCGAGGAGAGACATGGTGCAATTTCAGGATGAGTGGAAGGCCCAGGAATTGAGGAAGCCGGCTTTGTAAGTCCAGCCTGAAATCTGGCAGACATCCAGAACAAAGCTGAGTGTATGTGTTTACCAAAGAGTGCATATCAAAGTATTTCCTGTGGTGTTTGTATAATAGTTTTAAAATCCACCCACTTTATAAGTGGACGTTGAGACAAGGACCATATATGATGCTCTTCTCAGGCAGGAAATAACCTCCCTTAGGCATGGCACTGCCAGCCTCTGTGCTTTGTTGTGATCTTCAGTTAAGAGAAAGATGATCATTTACATTAGGCAAGGGATAAGCTTTCAAATCTACAGATTACAAATTTAATCTTATCCAAAAATATCCTCATGAGTACACATGGAATCATGTTTGACCAAACATCTTAACATTTGGTAGTCCAGGCCAGTTGACCTGTAAATAACCCTAATTCTTCCACTTTTTCTTTATTTATACATTACTCCTATTTAACCAATATTGTCTTGAAATAAAGTAAGCACTTGAACTTCCACTGCCATTTTGGTCTTTCATCTATGGCAACAGAGTAACAAACCCTGCTATATATAATACGTTATGCAGATCAGACTTAAATATTGTGCATTATAAATGTAAAACATACTCTTCTATCTTGTGAAGCGCTAAAGGGTTTTACTAAGAACCAATCTCTTTCTCTCAATAGAACTCATCTCATTTCCCATGATTCTCCACACTGTCTGCCTTGTCATTTACTTTGCTTTTTCTCCATAGTGTTTAGCATCCCTGCCTTTCCTTATGCATATTTTTGGGAATATAGATGATTCCAGTAGTATATAAGCAACTTGAGAGCTTACTCAGACAAGTTGGGTGTGTGCGTGTGTGTGTGTGTGTGTGTGTGTGTGTGTATGACATTAAGATTTGCATGACAGATGCACTTAGCATATGACCCTCTTTAAAATGGATGCTTATCTTTTTGTAAGGTAAATGCTTGGATAGATCCAAAAGGCTGAATAAGAACTTTTGCTGCTACTTTCAGACACTACCTAAAGCACTGACTCTTATGAGTCTGTGTCCCAGTGGCCTTGGTATAGGGTGTCACCCTCAGTCTCCTGGTTCCAAGTCCTGTGAGTTTGAATTAAAATAAAATCATTAGCTTCTCTACTTCTTGAGTTCACCATGCACACTGCAGATCTTGGAATTTGTACTTGAAATAATGAAATCCCAGCCCACAAATCTTGGATTTATGACATAAGACCTTTGCTTGGTAGTTATATAAGAAAAATGAAACCCTCATGAATGGGGGTTGATTTTGTTGAGCTCCAGAGAACCCCTACCTCCTGTCTGCTCTCTAAGGACACAGTGTGAGGACAGCTGTCTGAGAAAAAGGCAGAGGGATAACAGAATACTCCAGTTCTTCCAAAACATTCACCTTCATCTTCCAACCCTGCAGCAGTGAACAATTAGTTTATATTCTTAGCAACTACCTGGTACAAGGTAGTTACCAATAGCAGGCTAATAACAACGTTACAAAAATCCCCTTTCTATATTCTGTTGGTTCCTTTTCGAAGGGGAAGTCTGAGTAATTCAAAGGACAGGCTTCCAGTATTGAAGCAGTAATGTTTAGATTGCATGGGTGCAGGTTAACTTCTATGTCCCAGAAAGTCAAAGCAGGCATGTGAAAGACAGAACTTCTACCTGCACTATTTTAGGATGGAGATACTTATTACACATACAAGTAACTGATATTGAATTACTGCATTTACAATTTTGAAAAAAGGCATTGAAATATGCTAAGTGGTTTCCATACAACATCTAAGATAATCTTCATTGTAGTCAGAATAGAGGCTTGAGTATCTTAATTTACACATAAGATCACTCATGTTTTAATGTCTTCAAAATCTGTATGAGAACACTCACAAACATAATGCCAGTTAGATTTCATGTCAATATCATTTTATAGAACTATGTAGCATTTAGCAATAAATTACATCATCTGTTTGCCTTGATTTATTCCAGGTTTTAAAAGTTCTGCAAAAATATTTGTCAATTTACTTCTTCATTTCTATATATGACACTTACATCATATTCCATTTTTCTTTCCACCTTAATATCTTTGTTTATAAATTTCAACTTTTATTAAATATCTCTGGGAGCAAAAATGAGTACTCTTGTCCAGGAATGGGGGTGAACCGGTAATCCCAGCGCTAACAAGGCTAAGTTAGGAGAGTTTCTGTGAATTTGAGGCCAGCCTGCACTACATTCAAGACCCTATCTCAAAAAGAAAAAAAAAAAAAGGGAACAAACTCAAATTTGTGATGTGTATGGATATACACTATCTATGAGTACATTTTCCATCTTATTTTTTTTTTACTGTTTTTCTTTTCTTCGATTTATTTATCTTTAGTGCTTGGTGTATGCATTCTGTACTCCATCAATCTTTTTCAGTTTAGCTGCCCCTTAGATGTTAACACATGGATATTGTTCCACTTGAACTTTCTCTTTGAATGTGTGGCACACTGTTTTCAATTCTCAATGTAGGCAGAAATAAAGTTTTCTTTTGAAAATATGCCCTAGATATTTATACCATTCTTCCACTGGAATTATGAGGATTTGGCCTCTTATGCTGCTGGTTATGATTTTACTATTATATTCTTTGTTACAATTTTTTAAAATGAAAATAAGGCAGAAAAGGAAAGGGAAAAAAAAGTACATGAAAAAGTTATCTACTCTGATAGTTCATGATATCTGTTACTCCTTCAAGAGAAATACAGGTATATACACAAAAGAATTAAAATACTCATATCACAGTGACATATGTGCACCCATGTTTATAGCAGCTCAATTTGTGATTGCTACATCTTGGAAACAACCCAAATGCCCATCAACTGGAAACTGGATAAGAAAGCTGTGGTTCTACAGAATGGAGTATTACTCTGCCATAAAAATGGCAAGTTTGAATCATTTATACTTAAATGGACATACTTTGAGGATATCCTCATAAGTGAAATAAATAGTTCACAAAACAGGTAAATATCACATCTTTTGTCTGGTATGAAAAAATAAAAATATAAATGAGTTCTAGAATTGTATGTTATATATTGTGAAATAGAAAATACTCAAAGTCAAGTATGTTGAAGGGGGAGAAATAACGAGATTATAACAAAAAAGAAAAGAAACAAAGTTTATGTATATAGAGGGTGGGGTGGTAGGGTGGGTAGTGCTATAAGAAAAAATGAGAATTAAATTGTGTCATATACTGGTACAAATTCTCATTGTTGAGTGAAATCATGATGTGTACATGTAATGTACCAGTAAAGATTTCAATTTTTCAAAAAGAGAAATAGATGACTTTGTGTATATATATATATATATATATATATATATATATATATTTATATATTTATATATGTATATATATACATATATATATATATATTCAGTTTCTAAATTTGAAAGATTTAAGGTTTGAAATAATTAGGCTATATTTAGTTTAATGTAGTTTAGCTTAGTTTTTGAAATAATTCAGCCATTTCTTTGCTGGTTTAACTAGTCAGACTAATCTTTACTTTTACTGTACTTTATTTTGTAAAACTTTTATATACATACACATATTTTAATTAGCATATATATTTGCACATATCTGTGGACTGAAGTACAATAGTCAATATAAATATACAATGTGAAATAGCCAAAGAAGGCAAATTAGAATTTATGTTTCCTCAAATAGTCATCATGCTTCTGTCCTGGGAACTCTACTTGGGGTTTGCAACCAAACTCTGCCAGGGAACACTTGGCCACTTTGCTGCTGTGCTCCTGAGCCTGCAGCAAATTCCTACTGGAGAGATGAACTGCACACGTGTCCTCAGTCTTCCTCTGTGTCCTCCACACTGACTCCATTGGGAGATTTTTAGATTTGTGCTATTTATTTTTTAATCTTTCTATAAAAGTAAAGCTCACTCTGGAAGCAAAAAATCCCATCACCTTTGCAATTCTCAGTGTGTGCACTTGATTTTCAATTTCTTATTGGCGTGGATGACACTTCCGATACTGGGGTAAAAAGTTGGTTCCTTCCTTATTGTCTGCTACCACTGAATTCAAATAAAACTAAGCAAATAAAACTAAACAAACAAACAAATAGGGAGCCATCATGATGACAGAAAACACCATGAAAAACAATCAACTTTTCATTCAGTTCATTTATATGAAACTTTATTCAACCTGCTTTACTAATACTACTTTTCCTCTGGTATTTATATTTTTATTAAAATGAAATAACAGATTTCCTAAAGCTCACATAAGAGCAAACTAAGTACAGATTTATATATAACACTCCAGATCAGCTCATCTTCATTAAAATAAAGGACTTCTTTTCCAATGACTTTCACACTTATGGGCCTAAATTCTATTGTCCAAGTTGAGTGCATTGGACTGCATTAAATGCCACCTGCCGCATCTGCTCTGTGTGGCCCTCTGCTCCAATAGGCACAAAAGTGCTCTATTTTATGTCACAATTTTACTGAAAGTTTTTGTGAGGCACTGACAGAAAGGCACTGGCTGCTGTCTCACAACTTTCTCTAATTTGAGATGAGAAGAATGGCAGGATTTCTTTATGTATTATGAAAAATCAGTCCTAAAAAGGGCTGCAAATTGTACTGAGATCATCAGTTTATGTTGCACTTAACACAACTATTTTTAATACAACTTAATACAATGTATTTTTATAATACATTTTTATAAATGTAAAGACAAAAACCAGCCCAAAGAAAAGTTTGCATCACCAATTTTATCCATGTAGCTACTGAGAATTTGTTGAAGTGAGGGAGTCCTCTGCCTCTTCCTTCCCTCTTTCTACCAATGAGATCTGCTCCATCGATCCTTGCTGTTAGGAAATGGGAAGCCACGATCCCTCAGCAAGAGGGCTCAGCTGTGCTCATATGATATTCCACATCACACACAACTTGTACTGCAAGACTTCACTTGTTTCTCAAGTAAAAATGGGTTAGAAATGCTTGTTTATCTAGAGGAATATTTCCAGAAGAAATTACTTTCAATTCATGGTTTTACTGCACATATGAACATGTAAACATATAATATATATAATATATAAATTTGGTTTTAAGTCTACCTGCTATTAGTAAAGCTTTTCTTCAAGTAATTTCATAATATGAGACGCAATGAGGAGGAAAAAGATACTAAAATAGAATAAAATGAATAATAAATGAAAATTAAAAGAGAAGGTATAGGTCATGAAAATATATTCTGAAATACACAATTCAAAGAATAATTTTAATTTATTTATCAAAAGAACATCAACCAAAATCTTATTTTTCTTCCTCAGAACTTGCAAGTTGAGTAATATGTATGCGTTTTTCACAACATGCTAAAACTCAAAATTATAACATATTCTTAGAATCTACAACTACACAAATGTCCAGTGGAAATAGACTCAGATTTTCTGAAGTCATGATGTGTGTTTTCTAGGATAAGCTATTATTTAGGTATCATAAAAAGCTACAGTATTTTGTGTAACACAAGAAACATTAAGTGAGATATGAAATTTATATAAAATGTGATGAGCCTTTATAAATTTGACTATAATTTATTTGCAGCATTGCAGCATATCCAATAACATGTTCTAATTCAGGATATTTTCTGTGCAATGACCTGGCACTGCCATTTTGGTTTTGTAGTGCTACCACCACTGGAGCATTTTAGGACCACTGTACACCGTGGCTGACTGCTCGATATAGTTTCTGGGATGCCAGAGGTTGGTGTGGGAGCCAGGCTGCATTGCTGTTCTTCACTGAACCTTTGCATTTATTAGTCACTAGTCTGATGCTAATGAGATTCATTCTTTGGTTGGACTGATGTTCAAGGTTAGACAGACAGCTGAGCTCCTGATCTTGACCAGAAATGATTTGCCCACTGCCAATTAGGAGGGGAAAAGGGCATCATGGAGGTTGAATTTTGATTTAATGGGAATAATAAAAGCTGTGAGCACATGACAAAATTTAATAAGAAACTGTGTTGATGAATTTAAATAATGAAGATAATCTTAACATTGTCATCCAAACAAAGTATTATCCTCTTGGAAATGGTCCACAGAGTCACTTTCTCTTTTTTAAATGAACCAGAAGATATGAAATAAATTATGTCAGATGCAGGTATTAGTTTATAGACTTAAAACTCTCTTTTCCATCCGTATGACATAAGGAAAACACTGTCAGTAATAATCTTAATGAATTTGATGTTTTGTTAATAAAGAGAAAATTAATACAATGTTTTAATGCTATTTCTGTTCTCTCAAGAAAGTTACACACAAGGAAATTTCCCCTCTTCTTTTTTCTCACTAAGAAGCACAGTCCTCAAATTTTGTTGTGCTGGGGATTTAGCTCAGTGGTTCCGGCGTCTGTCTTGCAAGTACAAGGACCCGGGTTCGATCCCCTGTAACCACATAACATATTGGGCGTGGAGACTCACACCCAGCAGCAACCAGTACCACACACCACATTGCCGGGCACATTGCCTCCCAGCACTTGGGAGGCAGAGGCAGGAGGATTTCTGTGATGTGAGTTTGAGGCTGAGCTCAGAGCCAGCCTGAACCACAAAGCGAGACTCTGTCTCAAAAAAACCAAAAAAACAAAACAAAATAAAACAAAACAAAAATTTTTGAAGACATTAGTGCTTACTAAGAATAAATACAGTTGGATAAAATAGTGGAATGGTTCATATTTCACAGTAAGATTTCCAAGATATAGTACAGCAAGACATACATATCTCACATTTGCACATAGTATTAACCCAGTATTTATTATCTGTTATAACAAAATATCTGAGGCTAGAGAACTTTACAAAAAAGAAAGGTTTCTCTTTCCCACAATTTGAAAATTCAAGCTCAAGAACAGTATTGATCAGTCTTCCTCTTGTTGGAACAAATTCCTGACACAAAATTAGAGCAAGAAAGGCTTATTTTGATTCATGATTTCAAAGATTTCAGCTCATGGTCTACTAGATCCAAGGAAGAAATATCATGGCGGAGGTACCTGGTAGGAGAAAGATGTTCATCTCATGATAGCCAGAAACAGAGACAGAGTAAGAGAGAAGTGAAGGGACCAGGTCCCAGGACCTCCAGGGACATGTGTCCTCCAGAAAGTCTATACTTTCCACCAGAACATTGAGCTGTGATTCAACAATGAATCAATTCACTCGTTAGTTCAGCAACTTTATCATCTACTTGCCTTCTGAAAATCTACTTTGAAATACGTTTCAAATAGAATTTTAACAAGAGCCCGCATCTGTTGATGGAGTTCTTGCTGGCTCATTCAGACATGAAATATGTGTGTGTGTGTGTGTGTGTGTGTGTGTGTGTGTGTGTGTGTGTGTGTGTGTTCTTTTTTCCTTAGTGTTTTAAAGGCACCAAGATATATTTTAGGAGCTCTGGCTGGTTGATTTTTTCTTATCCTACTTCACTTCCAAAGATTCAGATTAAGTTTCCATCGTTTTGATATTACACATTGTAATTATGTTTTAACAAGTGGGAGGGAAAAAATCATATTCAAGCCAAACCAAACATTACCTTCCAAACATTTAGGGAATATCTATTCCTTCTGAAAGGCTATAGTAGGATGAATTTAAAATAAATGATGCCTAATTGTTATCTTCTGTTTGCCATTATTATTTACACAGAGAAAATTATGCCTACATAAGCAGAATGCATGTGAGGTGAAAAATGGCAAAAGCTTAAATTCTAAAACTTTCTCTTTGAAAAGATGGAAAGCAAAATAAAATCATCTAGAAAGAGCAAATATTTTCACAAACAAAGCTGAATCAAGTTCATGTGTGGCTAAGTTGGAAAGGATAACGAGGTACAGCAGGTAAAAGGGTGAGGGATTCCTCAGCGGTGGATCATGGTGCTCAGGGCATCTCAAGTAAGGTCTCTGTGCTTTCAGGGATTGATCTGTACAATGGACTCTGTAAAGCCACCACTGTAGGAAGTGAAAAGGAAATATTTCCCATTGATAGTCAAAGTCCAACCTGAAGTAAACATTGCCCAAGTGACATGAATCCTTTTAAAGCTCACAATTAATATTCTAGTCATTCCAAGAGGTGATAAAAATTGTCAACTGATGCAAATTTGGGCAAGCTCTAGGCAAAATTTTCTGGGGAGTTTATTTCAAAGAGTGCTGGAAAGTGAATGGTAGGGTGTAAAGTGGACGGAAGTATAGATTAAAATTTACATTTTGTCTTTTGAGCGTTCACACATGGACACAGGGAGTGATCTTTTATCTTTCTATGCATGGATTTGTACCTGGCTTGTGCTTTCCAGTTTTCGAGAAATATTTGTTAATTTTGTTTGACTGAAATTAAGCTTTTTGATAGTGAAAATGGTAGGCAGATGAAAGACCTTTGTATTAGCAGTATATTCGATGTGGGCGTGTGTAGGAAGAACCAAGAACGGAAAGCAGACTGTGATGAGAATAATTAAGTGTAAACTGTCAGAAGAACTGCATATTGAGTCTTTGTGAATGTGTCACATTTATTCAAAGAAACAACCTAAGCTTTCACCAAGACCCATTAGGTGATTTATCCCAGGGAGAGGAAGGTATTCCTGAATTCCAGAATTCCCTGAAGTTTAAGATTAAGGTGTTTTGTGTTGAAGGAATATGGGAATATAAAGCCCAACTACAGTGAGTTAGTGATGGGAAATTAATATTCCACTTTTTACCAATGGAACCACAACTCAGGAGAAAAGGACATAAAGGACAACAGAAAAGATCTGATTTCTAGTTTTTTTTTTTTTTTAATTTAATGTTTGGAATCCTCTGCATATCTTTGCATGATTCAGAGATTAGTTCTTTCCTATTACTGAATATATTTTGGTATATATTTTAGTAGTCAATAGGATTAATTTTAATTCAAACAAGTAATTTATTTTATCCAAATTATCCGTTTCACTTCTGATAAATATTTGGAGATGTTCTAGGGTTTTCTTAATATTAATAAATCTGCTACTAATCATTTTATATAAGTCATATGTGTAAATGTGTTTAACTACGGAATTATACATAAATATAAGTAAAAAAATATTTCTACTTTTAAGAAAATTGAGAAAGCACACATCTCTGGGATTCAGCCTGAACTATCATGTGTAGAGAGCTATCATGTTGTAGTTGTTCAATGGCACTAGTAGAGATTACAGAATGACTCTTTACCAGTTCCTTGATGTAGCACAGCAGAGAGCCAATTGCAACTGATTGGCAAGAGTCTGGACATTCTTTGTGTTAGTAGTTTCTGAGATTGGGTAGACTGGATTACTGTTACCAGTCATCTGTCTCCTTGACACCTGTCTACGATCAGAATGCTTAGAACTTTAAGCTAACGGGCTTTATCTTACTTTAAAAATGTTTGAGATAGTTAACTTGCAAAGATAAAACTTTTATCAACGGTCATAAGTTGGAATTCCGATCCATGATCAAGCCAATAGAAATACTTCATAACAATGACAAAGAATTCATGACGCAGCTTGCTTTATGAGCAGAAAGTAAATACAAAGAAGAGGACGGGGCTGGGATCCCACAGTGCTCTTCAGTGTACACGCCGGGCACGCAGGCCTCCCCCACGCTCTCACTCTGACAGATTCCACCATCCCTACACTGTCACTTCAGGGAGGAAGCCTTCCTAATCTATGTCTTTAGAGAGCAATTCATACTCAGATTGTAGCAAATAGGAGTGGCGAAGTCATTTTCTAAGCGCTTAAATGTATCCATTCTACTGTTCTAGGTCACTCGGTCCATGATGAGACAGAAAGGAAGATTCCTTCCGGCTCTTTTCCTCCTCATTGCCCACACTCTGAATAGGCAAATCTCATTTCCACCGAACTCCTTCCAGGCATAACATGGACGTTGATTTTTCCCCCGCGTTACCTGAGACCGAAAAGTGTGTTCTGCTTTCTACATCTAAGAGAAGATGAATGTATATGATTTCTTTCAATAAATGTATATGATTTATGAAATTTCTTTCATAAATGTATATGATTTCATTACAGAAATGCTCTTTGAGTAGAAAATCCTTCTTGAGAATGTAGTTGGAGTGATTGGGATTTAGCTCAAGTGGTACCGCGCCTACCTTAGAAGCACAAAGGCCCCAAAGTCCAAGTTCGATCCCTGGTATTGCAAAAAGAAAAATAATAATAAATAAATAAATAATAATAAAAAGAAAAAAACGTAGTCTGGCCCATTGTTAACAGAACTATAGTATAGTCAAGAGTAGAAATGTCAAAGGGAGAATTAGAGGAGGAAAATGACAAGAAAGAGGAAAGGAAATTTAGAAGAAACAAACAGTTGTATAATTTCTATATATGCACTCCTAAAAATAGTTGTAAAATGACTGTCCTGGAAACACGTACTCACAAAAATACTTTAAGATTAAAATCATTGTATGAAATATGTTGTTACATTTTAACTGGCTGGAGGTGAGTTACGGAAAACATTTTATTTTGTCCTTTTGTTTTTGATTTTTATTTAAATCTTTATTGGTGCATTTTGAATACACATTATTATCACATTCAACACTGAGAGTTAGTACCAGAGTATAACATGACTCGATTCTCATTTTCCCCCTTTGCTCCCACCCTGCAACTCCCCACCCCCATATACATAATCTTTGTTTCTTTTTTTTCCCTTATTACTGTCACATTCTTTTTCCCCTAATTATTTACCCCTACACCTCTTTCCTTTTAAATATTTTCTATTTCACAATATCAAGTAGACATACTACAACTCATTTACAACTTCATTTTCTCATACTAGAGAAAAGATACGATATTTACACATCTGTGACCTATTTATTTCACTTTTGAGGATGTCCTCAAAGTACATCCATTAGAGTATGAATGACTCAGTCTTATCATTTGTCTCTTATTTTTAAGAAGTAATGCAGCACTCAACTCTTTGAGTTACCAGGTCTATTTTGGAAGCACAAGGGTCTGAATTCAATTCCTGGTACAAAAACAAAAACACAAAAAGTGATGGATATGATCAGAAGAAATAAAAGTATAGAAAGAAGAAATTACTTATGAGGATATCCTCAAGGTATGTCTATTTAAGTATAAATGATTCAAACTTATCATTTTTTTATGGCAGAGTAATACTGAATTCTGTAGAAGAACCACAGCTTTTTTATCCAGTCTCCAGTTGGTGGACATTTGGGTTGTTTCCAAGATGTAGCAATCACAAATTGAGCTGCTATAAACATGGGTGCACATATGTCACTGTGATATCCTCATTAGTGAAATAAATAGGTCACAGATAGGTAAATATCATATATTTTCTCTGGTATGAGAAAATAAAGATATAAATGAGTTCTAGAATTGTGTGTTATATATTGTGAAACAGAAAATACTCAAAGTGAAATAGGGTAAAGGGAGGAAAATAACAAGAGATTATAACAAAAGAGAAAGGAAACAAATTTTATATATATATATATATATATATATATATATATATATATATATATATAGGGGGGTGTAGGGTGGGTAGGGCTATGGGAAAAAAATGAGAATTTAGTTGTGTCTTATAGTAGTACAAATCCCCATTGTGGAGTGCAATCACGATGTATATATGTAATGTGCCAATAAAGACTTCAGTTAAAAAAATAAAGGAAACAAAGCTTATGTATATAGAGGGCAGGACAGTGGACAGGGAAATGGGGAAAATGAGAATTAAGTCATATCATATACTGGGACAAATTTTCAATGTTGATTGTGATCACAATGTGTATATAAAATGTACCAATAAAATCAATTATTAAAACAATGATGTGTATATGTAATGTACCAATAAAGATTTCAATTAAAAAAACCAAAAAAGAAAGGATAAATGAAATGTTGTTAAAAATAATGCCTTCAAGAAATCCTTTTCTTATACTGCAATCCTCTCTCTCTCTCTCTCTCTCTGTCTCTCTCTGTCTCTCTTTCTCTCCTTAACATACACTAACACATGACAGATGATAGAGGTACAGAGGTAAATAGACATATACCTATGTTTAAAGTCTTGAAAGGAGGTGCCAAAAACCTCCCCCAGTTTGAGGTAAAAAGCCCTGTATATCAACTGAATCAATTTTATTGAGCAAAGTGAAGGTTTTTCAGAAGAGAGGAGAAAGCAAAATGTTCTGTAATGAAGGAAAGAGGAACATAAGTTCGGAGAACAAACCCTAGCAGAGAATCAAGCTGAGGGAATAGGTAATGACTTTGAGATGAATTTGTTGATACATTTATATTTCTTTCTTTTCTTTTGACACTTCTTACAGTTATATTAAGTATCTATAATTTTAAGTTGTTGAGTCTTTTGGATTCTTAGTTTTGTCATCCCTTAGGAAAAAGAAATATCACATATAATATGAGGAGTAAAAATATAGAGAAAAACCTGCGGCTTTTGCTTAAGTGGTATTTTTGATAACAACAGAAAGGAGGTGATTGAGTTTTTTTTTAATAATTTTTCAGTTTAAAGTCAAGAACTGAAATTCCCTAATGAGATTGTTATCTGTCTTCAGATACAAGAAAAACAGGGCAGGAACTGAATCAGTTAAATTTATCTTTCCTAAAATGATTCAGAATGATGGAAAGTGGGAAATGACTTGGATTATATACACAAATTTCATCCAACTGGCCATACAACGTGAGTCCAAAATCTTTCCAGCTGATAGATTCTGAACTAAATACCAAGCATTGCTGCTTATTATCAGGTTTTCTCACAGCCTTCTCTTTTAATGAAACAAATTTTTTCTCTTTATTATTGCATATTTTATTTTAAAACTAAATATTATTTCTAGAACATAGTCATCATTTTATAAAATAAAACTCTGGAAATATTGTGCTCATTTTAAAATCCATGGATCATGTCAAACCCATAAATTGAAATTTACCATCAAGTATTCTAGGTTGACAACACATAACATTGTTTCAAAGACTCACTGATACTTTCTTCATTTCATTCCTATAAGAAAAGGGTCAATGTAATTTTCTTATGGAATATTTCTGGAGGTCTTCCTTTATTTTAACTATTATAATCAGAAAACTTGTACATCTTCCAAAGATTTTTCACTAAAAACCTTTCATCTTACAGTTTCCCAATTTTATATTTAGCACTGTTCTTCCCAGACGTCTGGAGTGGTCACTTGCAAACGTTATGTTCACTCATCCAGTTACACCTGGCTCACACTTTGCTCTGGATCTAAGTCACAAATCCATTGAAAAAATACAGGACCTCTAATGTTTTAGAAACTAGTTATAAGAAATTAGTGCATATGAAGTATTGGGGATAAAATATTGCATTCTTATGTATAATTTAATTCAACTGCAGAACTTTTTAGTTATAAATTTTAATCCAGTTTTTAGTTCTTTATAGAATTTTTAGCTACATGTTCCAAATAAAGATAAGTAAAATCTAACAATGATAAGAAGGACTATTTTTGCCTTATAAATTTACTTATAAGTCATCCTACACACATACACAAAAAATTTATATTGGCAAGTAAAAATTCAGTGAATTTAAACTTTCATTAATACTAGATATTAAAATAGCACATGTTAATCTGAATTTAACTAATCAAGTAATTTTGATTCGGTACAAAATGCAGTTGCTTTTTACCTAGAATGTTAATTTCATTTTTGATTATTATCAAATTTTTATTACTGTCCAAAGATATAATCTTCACATTGATTTGGAATGGGATAATGGTTAAAGATCAGAAAGTTTTGTTGCAAAGCGAGGATCACGATGTGGGAGCTTACATTGGAAAAATAAAGAAATGATCAATAGACCTAAAACATGATTGAGTAGATATTATCCAAAGTTCTTAAGTTCAGACAAGTTTATTTTCATTATATAGGGTTGTTTACTTTCTGTTTCATTCAGCTGATCAGCCTAGGTGACAGTGTCACCTTCAGGTCCTTTGGGTGAAAAGATTCTACTAGGTGGAGAAAACAAGTATTAGTATGTACTAATTCAAAGCCCGGCTGAACATGGTGAGAATCGTACTGCACTGTAGGTCGTGAGCTTTCTGTAAACATGACTAAGAGCAGCTTCAACTCCCCTGGGAAAGATTCATTAAGTGAAGCCCCGTGCAATTCCTTTCTGTTCAAAAGTATTTTCTGGATCAGTGTGGATATATTTGTGTTGCCATCAGAAGAGTTGAAGTGGAGGTGATAAGAGCTTTTGGCACTGTTGCAAAACAAGTGTGCTGTGGCTTTGATTGAAATAGATTCCTTCTGGGAGACAATTAGATATATTTTTGATCTTTTTATCAGCAGCTGAGGAGAAAGAAATTAAGCAGTAGCAAAGGAGGGACTGGTACTACAAAGTGTCTTTTCCCTCTTCAGTCTCACACTCTTCTGAATCTTCAGCCTGGTTTTAAATACTCTTGTAACTACTTCTTGTGAAACTGTCACCTACAGTGATTCTGTATGTGTTGAGCTCCTGGAGCTATAGATTCTTTATAAAGCTACAATGGGAATTTATGTCTCGCCATAATCCCTGTCACTTTCCCTGTCTCCACATAAATGCCAGAGATGTAGCATTTCATTATTAATTACAGCAGCAGCAAGCTGGCTGCGAGCGTCAAAGCCCACACACTGCCTCCACCGTGCTACCCGGCTCGCAGCCATTTACTCATTAAGCTTATGATGATGATGGAGTTTTTAAAACCTGCTGCTTGTAATGGACAGTAGAGCTTAAAAATCTGTCATAAATTGCTCAATTGAGGGAAGCAAATGGCCAGGAGACTGAACCAGCGTTAAGAGCAAACAAATTGCTCCATAAAAGAAAGTTGTGTCTGTAAATGAGCTTTTATTTTTCCAGAGAAAGTGAAGGCAACTTTGACACTGTAAGTGGGCACTGCAGAAATGCTTAACTGGGAGCAGTGATTCATCAATGCACATTGAAGGGCCTGCAGACTTTAGGGAAAAAATGAAAAGCAAATAAAAACTGAAAGAACTAATGCATCCAATGGTGTTATAAGATTGAAATAATACAATACTGGTAAGTAAAAAATGACTAAATCCATTTTAAAGTGCATTTTATGTAATGTTTTATAATAAAACTTCACAATATAAAAGCATTTTTAAGATGAATGTAATCTAGTGAAGGAGCCAGCACACAAGAGTAATCAAAATATGTAGCAACTGAATTTTAAAAATATATATTACAGTAAAAGTCACACTGCCATTGTCACCCCTGCAGTAGAACATGATTATCTTATCATTTCTAGCACTTTCTGAAGGAGTTCTGGAAGTTCTCTTTCAGATATTTTCCAGCTATGATAAAAAGATGGTGAATGCTTCTGCTGAGTGATATCCAGTGGACAGGCAGGTGGGTACAAACAGTAAGGTTGTCTTTGTGCCCTATGTCACTTGACCTGGAACCAGGCAATTTGTCCTCAGGGACAAAATGCTCATGAAGGTTAAAGATTTTGAATGAGTTCAGGATATCACGGCAGTCAGGACATTACAAATGGAGACAGAACAGCTCTGGAAAGAGGCCACAGCGATGGATGACCGAGTTTGGTTGAGAAGTGGTACTTTTATGCTTTTGTTGTAGCTGTTGTTTTTCCAGCACAAGGGATTAAACCCAGGATCTTGCCCTTGCCAGGCAGTTACAACACGACTGTGCTACAGCCTCAGCCTCATAGAAATGTTTTTAAATTTTAACACTCCCTACATTTTCTTTGTGACTTTTCATATGGTGAAAGTTTGTCTTTTACTTTCAAAGTGCACATGTTCAATAATTCTCATTTACTTACTCAAGATATATTCACGAGTGTATACTATGGTTCAAGCACTTTGCAATAAAACAATGAATGAATTCAAAGAAAGGCCTCTAAAAGAGGAACAAATTAAAAAGTAATGTGTCAAATACAACGATAAGTTATATTATATATATGAGAAACATATGATGGAAAAACATGAATGGTAGAGGAAGGAAAAGTGATTGGGACAGGCACGTGCAGTGGGAGATGAAGAGGAGTTTGCAAACTCAGTGTGGGGAAGGGTGCAGAGCAAACACGCTCCTCTGAAGTGTGAAGTTGTTCCTGGAGGAAAAAGAGCTCCTCAGGTAGGAGGAGGCCGCCAGCAGGCCTGTGTACCTGGGAGGCAGGACCCCAACTGGACTCTACAGAAGCTCAAAAAACCTGAAAAGCAGAGGATGAAGAAGCTACACTGTGCCCTCCGATAATACAGCACTCTCTACCATGGCCAGCAGTATCATTCAAATGACACTGACCTGTGCAGATTATGGCTGCTAGAAGCCATCTCCAGGCATGTATTAGGGACTGATAATATCATTGTGGGGGGAAGAACTTTTCAATATTCATTTCAATTCCCAATTATAAGGAATAAGCAACAATAAATAAAAGGCAAACATATCTATTTGCTATTTAGCTTCAGCCATAATCATTGTTACATAATTTTTCTACTGCTGTAGAGTCATGTTAAACTATTATTTAGAGTTTTAATCCAAGAAACTGCCCTAATTGATATTCAGTTGAAGAGAAAAATATGTCAGTAATATCTTGGAAATATAAAAATATATGAGAGACTATGACAGACTATATCATTTAAGACTTGAAATTTTATGCAAGCTAAGGGAAGATCATGCAAAAATCCAAATATAAGATGATACCAAAAGAGAAAAAATAATGAATATCTGAATTTTTCCAAAATCTAAACATTTTATAATCTCAACTGTGATAAAAATCCTGTTTATACTGACTGTACATTGTGATTCACAAAGCACAATTTCCACACTGCAGAGCCTTACATGCAAAAAAATCCACCATATATTATGTTAAGAAACAGTGCTTACAGGAAACACAGAAAACTTGAAGTTTAAGCATTTTAATGTTTTGTAAACTCATTAGCATGAAAATTTTAATAATATAGAATTCTCTATGGGTCCTTGTTTGTTCATATAATTATATTAAAATAAACTTTCACACTATTCTCCAACATTTGTAATATGTAAAATACTAACAATTCTGAACACTTATATGATCTTCAGTCTCTTTGGCCTGACACTTTCTATATAGGTGCTGCTTGTGGATAATTAATTACTGAATTTACAATTGTGTAGGTCTCAGGATAGTGATGGCGGCCTCAGTGGCTGCCCTTCTCAGTTGTGCAGGCTCTACTAACATTTCTGACCCTCACCTCTCACCATAGAAAACAGCCTCGTGCACTCTGCCTGTGTGCTCCTCCTTTCACACCATCACTTCCTTAGGAGCAATTGGCACAATTGTAATCTCCCCTTCCTATTTTTCTTCACCTGTAATTGGAGACACCTACTTTTAAAGTCAAGTCTATTCTTGTACTGTTATGTTATTGTGGTAATTTATTGAGACTGCACTGCCAGAACCAGGCACAGGGGTAGAATAAATAAACCAGTATGATAATTGCTTAAATAAAACTGGGCCCGATGGGCCTGCAACGAACTCTCATTAAAGTTAGGCTGGAGAAGCATCTAGAAAAGTGTCTCGATAACATATTTTATTTCTTCTTGTGTACTATAGCACATCCTATAAAATTATTATTTAAAAGATACCGTACATCTTTAATTCTAAAATGACCAATGCGATTGAATTTATTATTACATAATTACATTTTTAAAAAGAATTGAAAATATGCTGATGGAAAATTTATCTGAAAGCAGTAGGAGGTCACCGTAGAGTTCCAGCTATTTCACCATTTAAAAGCTTGGATTTAAAGTTCCCCTGTGATAGCTTTTATTTGTATTTAAATTCAACTTAACCTTCCCTGTCTTCTACAATTCTAGTATTCATGATCTTTTATTGTTTTTACTCACAGTTCACATATAATTCAGTTTTGTCTGGGCTCAGGAATTGCAAAGACTTAGGCCCAGATTTCACTCATTTGTAAAATTAATGACGTCTTATCCATAATGTGAAAGATTTACTGCTATGAAGAAAATTATGAAAGTTTGATTAAATTTAATTGTGTTACATAATATAAGAGGATTAAAATAATGCAAATTATGAAAAAAAAGTGTACCAATAAATGCTGTTTTCAGTATTTGTGAAAAGTTTAGTAGCTTTTCTTTCTTTTCTTTTTAATTGCTAGCAAAGTGGTCATAGTATTGATAATTTAAAAGTTACTAAATTGAGCAGGGAACAAGGACACATGCCTGGAAGCCCTATACTCTGGAGGTGAAGGAAGGAGGATCACTGAAAGTTACAAATTGCCTTGAACTACATAGAAAATTCAAAGCCAGCTGCAACTACACAGTTAGACCATGTCTTGAAAAAGAAGTTACTAAACTTTAACAAATACAAATATAGTACAAAAATGTAATGATTTTAGGGTTAGAAACAAAGGTTTTAAAATACATTCTCTTTGAATATGTTTGGATTCTTTATTTAACTACCTCCAAGGAATCAAATGAATGTATGATTATGGATAAAATGAAAAAGGTTTTCAGAAGGATTTGCAGATCTTACAAACAAAAGCAGCATTTTTTTTCTGTCGATTTTCCTCTCCCCAATCTTTGATATGATTAATCACATACTAATTTTAAAAAAATATATAGGATACATTAAATCACATGAAAGCTTTAGTTATCAGTAGAAATCTTGTCAATTGACAGCTACTCATCATGCATATTGACAGCTACAAACCAAAATCTTATGGACAAAATAGATAACCAAATATTGCTTTATATGTATTAGAAGTTTTGGTGAAACTCAATGTCATTTAATTGCTTCCCAAATATTATTTATTTTATCCCAGCAACTAAAAGTTATATACCTGGAAGTTTAGTAACACTGAGACTGATTACTTCAATCCTGTGATTCAGTATACTGATCACTGTAAAGTCTCCAACATAAAAGCTACTGATCAAAACAAACAGGAAGCTCTCTTGGCCAAGTAATGTGTATCTATATAGTTTTGTGGATGTTTGCACACCTGAGACCCACACCATGTGGAAACACAAGTGTCCTCGCTAAGGAAAACCCCAGTGCCTGATAAGGAGGGAGGTTTCCACTGGCACAGGTGCTGGCAGAAGTGGCCATCAAGCATAGGCAGTGACTGTCTACATTTTGTTTCCACTTAGCCAGTGTCATCACTCTGTCACTTTCACACATTCCGTATTTTGCACAAGAAAAAACACCCAGCACCACCCTTGAAGTTCTGCCATTGTACGGCAAGCTGTCAGTTTCTCTGCTACAAGGTTGTTTATTGCGGAATTTTACTTGACATATAATTTCTCAACTTCCTCCTTCCCAAATGCAAAGGAAATCCTACTGATCAAGGCTAGTCACAAAGCTTATCGGCAATGGAACGGCGACAGCTTAATTCCTTCAAATAGCATTTGGCTCAAGCCATTATGGGCTTCCTAAGAAATGACTATTAATACATTTAAAAGTATCCAACTTTTCTATCTTGGTCCTATCAGCTCGAAATATAAGCCTGTGCCATGTGGCTGCATCTTAATCACTTTCGGGCTGGAGAGTCGTCCGCGTGGAGCCTGTCTCAGTTCATAGATAGGAGAGACTGTAATATTTTAACATTTCCTTCTGCCAAGTTGCTAAGCAATAAAAAAACTATCTTGGCACTTTGCTGCCAGTTCATCGTGAAGAACTACTTTAGCTTCTCTGAGCCTCTTGATGAACAAATAGAAGCCAGCTGCACAAAAAGGCCTTTCAGAAACGTGTTGCCAAACAAATCCCTGGGACTTTCACCCCTTAGCATAGCTCAGAGAGAGGGCTTAAAGCAGAGAAATCCTACAGATGTATCGGCATAGAAATCAAGTATTAAATATCAGCAATTAAAACTGAACAAATATCAGCGCATTATAATTCTAGCATCTCCTTTTCCTCCATATTCCCTTTGTCCGAGGCATACAGCACTGTGACAGTTTCTCAGCTAAAGACACATTTTTTTACACTCAAGTATAACTAAAGTCAAGCATACTCAGGAAACTCTATGGAAAATTAAATATATATCTGTACACGATATTTACTCAGCTGTTAGAAGTTTCCATTACACCAGCAATTCCAAAGGTATGTTTGATTGTTAGGACCAAGCAAAGGATAAATTCTATAAAATAATAAAATGTAAAGAAAAAAAAGCACACCAGCTTTCTAGCTTTTTTTCTCTTTTTAAAAATATTTTTGAGGCTGTCATTTGGGTATATGTGTATTTGTAGATCGATATGATTTCATATGCACATGTAACTAGTAATTTTATTCTGCAAATTTATAGAAAATGTCAAGAAATTTCTATATTTCAATGACCGATTTTCTGAAAATTAAGCCAGAGTTGGACTTCCCAAACTGCTGCTGGTATGGGAATGAACTAAGTTCACAAAGAAGGGTCAGAAAGTCCCAGACTCTTGTTCGCAGGAGACAGTTTGTGGATTCGCTTTGGGCTGGGAGTTTAACGCACCGTCTTGTGCTTCAGATCATCTGTTCTTTTGCTCTGCTCTTTCGAGGCGCTGACTGAACTCCAGTCCCAGCCCCAGAGCCTCAGGCTTCCTTCATGGTGGGTTTCTCTGCGTGTCTCTGTCATCTGCCCGTGGTGGAGGCAGATCAAGGGGTTTGGAGGCCTGCGCTTGGAGGATAAAGCACTGAATCAACACTCAGACTCAAGGGAGGTTTCCTCTAACACTTTGGAGGAACAACAGGGACTTGTATAGGCTAGTAGGCTGGGCAGTGACAGAGGCGGGGTTTCGTAACAATTATTTCATTGGCTAATTTAGAATCGCTCCATATAAGGTGACTTCTAGGCCGAGGCGGGGGAGTCAGCCGACTGGGAACCTTAGTAAGACGTCTGCTTGGAACCTAGTTTCCACATACTGGGGTAGGTGTACCCAGCTCAGCAGGTCTTGGAACTTAATCATCAGATACAAGTGAGGTGTACCTGATTCAACCAAACTTACACTTCTCCAGCCTGTCTCTGTCTACCGGTCTCTACTGTAGGTAAAGAGATAGTTTGTACAGCTCTTTCAAACAAATGTTTCTCCCACTTCTACCTGCAGAAATCGTCTCCTTTACTGAACTCTCGACTCCAGAAGTGCTAAGCCTCTGTTCCTTTGTTGGACAGACAGTTCTTAAAGATGTTCTCTGATGAATCAACATGTGGGATGCTGAGAACAGAGAGATTCATTCACAGGCTGATTCCTCCTTCCTCATCCTTCCTACGTTTAGGATAAAACTGAACAAAGAGATATAGTAGAGATAGTTATTTCCTGATGACAATAGTAACATCTAGGAAGGGCAAATGTGTTATGCTAGTGAATTCATGAACAACTTTAGTGTAGTGTGAGAGAGGAGAATGTAGGGAAATGACTCAGAAAAAGCCATATTTGAGCTTAGATCTGAAGTCAACAGAACTTCCCCAGGTCCTTAAAAGAGTTAAGAGGTCTGTGGAGTACAAATCTTAGTGATCTTCAGGCAACAGACATATCTATCATACTGAAGGAGAAGTACTCTAAGGAAAGGCTTGGTTGTCATGTTTATCATTATTGATTATTTTGGTCTCTTCTTCTTAGAATACTGAGAGACCCAACACAGTATAAGGCAGGGAAATAATATGACCAGATAATCATAGTGGGTTTGGCTAAGTTGCTGAAAACAAAGAAAAATGAATTGAAGTTTATTTTGTAGCTTGAACTGGAAGAATTTAATTTGAAGATTCTAAGTCAAAGAAGAATACATTGATAAATTAAAAGCTGCTACAGCTAACACTCGTGTTGCATCTGCCAGGCATCGATCTTTATTTAAATATTTAATATTTTACCTTAAATTGGCCATGACAATTTTGGATCACTATTTCAATACCACTGAAAAGCCAAGCGAAGTAGAGAGATATTCAGTGACAATCTTGCAGCAGGGCTGGTTGTGAAGATCCAGAGTCTACCAGTTTAACCTCACTCTGAGGCTCTTGCACTGAGAAACCAAGTGTACAGATGTGAGACAGAAAACACTGGAGGAGAGATTCTCCATTAAAATAAGACTTGAGTTTTGAAAATATTGAAGTGTGACAGCAATATGCTGTGCAAATGAGCAGTGTGATACCCCACAACTGAAAAGGAAGATAAATGCAATTTTGAAACTTAAAGTACAGATTATAGCTAAAGTTAAGGAATGAATGAGGCTATCAAATTACAATGTAGAGCACAAGTAAAGCAAGCTATGTTGGAGAGAAAGTACTGGTGAGGACTCTAAGAAGATATTTTCAGAACAGTAAGAGAAAGTGGGGTTATGTTATCAGAAGAACTAAAGTAAGACCTCTATCAGAAAGAATGCAGTCCACCAGTACATGGTAGGCTCACAACCTTTCTGTGTGCTTACTGACTATCCATTAGGATCTACTCTAGCATTTATGTCTTTTAACATGTCTCAGGACCCTTCTACTCATGCGCAGATCTGTGGCTGTAATTTATGAGATTCTGTCTTTTTACTATGCTGTTACATTCACATTTAAGAAAAATAAGAAATTATTTCTTGTGGAAACATAAAACACTCTATTTTTTTTTACTCCATTCACTAACCAGTGCAGAAATATATTTAATTTCTAAGTTCTGAAAAATAATAAATCCTGAAAATGATAACAATTGGATAAAATCCAAAATATTTCCAGGAAAGAAGTAGATTTGAGTTAATAATAATTTTAGTCAACCAAAACTAGAAAAATATTGTTGATCTATATTGCTGCCAGCTATTAAAATTCCAATTAATGCAATTCTAATTTTAGTAGTATTATTTAGAATTTTATTCAAAAATAAAATGGAAACATGCAAATTTGATTTCCTCTAATAATTTAAAAAATCTACACTATGGCTACAATAAGAAGCAGGAATTTAAATTCACTGTGTATTTTATTTCCTGCAAAGAAGCATTTTTTGGATATAAAATTTTAGCCAGTTAAAGTCCTTTTTCTGTTCACAGCAATTAATGAAAATTATATAAAAATTTCTAATTTAGCACTTTTGTTATAAGGAAAATGAACAATTTGTCAATTGTATAGTCTAACAATTTGATGTCAATTACATCTGTTGATTCCAGTCAGTGTTCAGCAAAAGTAAATCAACATTTACACAGTTGCATAAATTCAGAACAAGTGTCAGGTAAATTTTATTGCAAATTTTAATAAATACTTTATGACTTCATATAGATTGAATTACATCTAGATGACATGGGAATACATAACTGTTTCAAATAGCCAACACATGATATGCTATGTGCTTTTCTTAAAGTATATTCCTTTTATTATCTTGATGTCAAAAACAGCACCTAGATATTACACATAGTGAAAGTTGCTTGTTAGGTAATAGTTATTTAATTTGAATATATAACTTAGTGAATGACTAATTTGTGATATAAACTAAATTATATTTTTAGAAATTGTATTCAAAATATGATTGTTGAAATATTTTTGAGGTTAGTTTAACTAAAACTTTTAACATGCAAAATTTAATGTGTTATTTAAAAGTTTGGAAGAATGCTACTGTTGGGAACCGTTCTGTTTGGAAATTGTATGGTCAAAATTGACCAGGCCTTCCTGTCTGCAGACACACTTTGGACTTGACTCTTGTCTTCACCTCTAGTAGCAACAGGGACTCAATGGTCCCACATGCTGTGATGCTTCAGGACAGAACTGTACAGGATCTGCCTAGCTTCTCGAGAACTACTACTGACATCCGCCTTGTCCTGCAGAATTCTTATCTACATAACTTCTTTAAGAATACTGTTAGTGTCCCCCTGTCTTTCTGGGTCTTTTGGAATGTAGATAATTAAAAAAATGTGGCAGGCAGGAGTCTGGGGTCCTTGTTGCCCAGAGTAGCATGGATCAGGCCCAAGCTTAGCTTCTCTAAGTCTCATTTCTTCCTAATTATTAATTGTTTCACCATGTACTATCAACTCACAGGAAACTAGAACATAATGCAGAAGTTCTAGTTACATCCTCCTCCCATGTTTACCTCATGCTACACATCTTGATAAGGTAAAAGAATCTTAGTAATTGATGTGGTGTATTATCTCATATAATTTCCATTAAGTTTCACAAATAATGAATATAACCTCTTTCCTTTGTCACTTATTCACTGTCCTGCATTATTGTCTTATCTACTTTGTCATTCCCAGAAGTTTTGAGCAATTCTAAAATATCTTCTATTTTAAAAAAATATTGACTTTTTCATTTTTTTCTGATATAGTAATAAATCCATTAGCAAACTATGTTTTTTGGGGGGAAACATATGAGGTCTTTCATGAAACTACATGGTCTACATTTGGGAAAAGTTGTCATGTGTCTCCTGAACTTCTACAAGAGTTTTAGTGTAGGGCTCCTGTTCTAGCTCCCTAGAATTATTCTATTTTTTTAAAAGACAAAGCAGAGTAGATCTTCCCTTGCTCACTAAACACTTCCAGTAGAATTCTTCTCTTCTTCAGGACAGGTGGAAATGTGGGGTCCAGCGTGTGCTATCTCTGCACACCCACATTGTTTTCAGTGGCTCCTGATTCCTGTTTGCTGACTTTCTCTCTTCAACAGATACTTTTCATTTTGAAAAAAAAAAAAAATGAATGACTACTCTGCCTTCTGCCAATAAAATATTTTCTCCAATTACTTTATTCAGTCTAATGCTAAATTACTCTCTTCACTGAAGCCTATCACATACTTATCTAGCTTTTACTGTTTCTACCGCTTGATTAATAGATTATATTACATTTTATTTTTTCTACCCATCCTTCTTTCCATCGCTCCTTTCTCCCATTCACTCATCCTTGTCAAGATGATTGATTTTCAGAAAAAAATCAATGTTGTTTGTTATAAAATACTATATACACACTTATATAAATATAACTGTACACACATGTGTATGTTTGTGCATACAACATACAAACCTAAATTATCAGTGTTTCCCACAGCTATACATTAACCAAGAAAGGATATAAGATTCTATTGCATTCTACTTTTGATGAGATTTCTGTTTATACTTTTTCCATTGCATTTATCAGTTTGTTTATGAATAACTCTGTAATAATTCACTGAAATACTATGAAAGCAATGGTGACACTGTTTGTTCTTCATGAGTATTTGACAAGCTTACATTGGCACCAGACAAATGAAATTCTGAACTGTGTTTCTCAGTGTAATGCTCTGGCCTATGGCATGTTGCTATTGCTTTTTATCTATATCTCCTTTGGAAGAGATAAAGATTTATCTGAGTCCAGTTCTGCAAAAATAGGAATATACAGAAAGGAAGATGGGGCTGTAATGTTGGACAAGAGGAAGACAAATGTGAGGCTGTACAATAAAGTGTGGTATTCAATACTGTATGAATGATCACAGAAAGCCTTTGGGTGAACAAACATAATGTCGAGGTGGTCATGTAGAAGATGCTCCACAGGTATAAAACACACACTCATTACTGTAACGATATATTGCAATGATGAAACAACAAAATTTCATACAGAATTATGAGTAGAGAGAGAAAATATCTGACTTTAGATAAGTATATAGAAATTTTTGGATGATATTCTTCCTAGATTCAATTAGAATATATTCTGATTAATTGTGTGGAAAAGGTTTCCAGTGATAATCTCATTCTTCCCATTTAGAAAAATCATTTGATACTGCGTGAACATTTTTCTAGCACACTTGCATACCTAGTTTATGCAGTAAACACATTACCCAGATAGGATTAAACACTAATAGAAATAACCTAGAAAAGCAATACATTCTTTGCTCTTTCTCTCTCCCTTTCTCTCTCTCTCTCTCTCTCTCTCTCTCTCTCTCTTTCTTTCTTTCTTTCTTTCTTTCTTTCTTTCTTTCTTTCTTTCTTTCTTTTGTGGTACCAGGGATCAAACTTAGAACTTGTGCTTCTAATGCACTGCCTACCTTGAGCAAAATCCCTGGCCCCAGCAATATATTAACTCTTAAATTCCAGGCACTACTTGTTAATGATGTGTGTGTCAAATATTACTCCTTTTAAATAATTTTAGTGACCATCATGGTTCAAAGTTTCCTATTTATGATATATTTGAGTTTCAAACAGTGCAGATGTGTTTACCTGAATCATTTTGGGTTAACTTTGAAGCTAAAGTCCCTAAAGTACGAGTCTTAAAATGTTGGTCCACTGAGAGACACCTATGTATTTTAATATATTTTTAAATTATCACCTAAGATTACACTTTTAACTCATTTTAATAACAAGTAGAATAAAAGATAAAGTTCTTGAACAAAATCAATTTATGTTTTTCATGAGAATAACTGAAAAATACAATAAAGAGTAGTATTACTTTGGGGGTATCTCTGTGTTGACAATGACAATATACGGTTTCCATGCTGTGATGCCATTTTCATCATAATTAGAGATATTTTGCTACCCCTTAGGGGGAAGGGATAGCTTATGCTGATAACTAGTAAACAGATCACCTATAGGTATTTTTGAAAGTAAACTATTTTTATTCAAATCATGTTTGGAATATTTGATCTGTTCCATGATAAATGCTTATGTTCAATACTGCTCAATATAGATAAAAATAATTAAATACATACATCTAGAGAAAAAACTGTTTTTCCTTAGAGAAAAGTACAGTTGTGATGATTCCATTCCTTAGTCATTATATCAACTTTACTCTGTATCATATAAAAGGAAGAGTCTCCGGCAAAGCTGTGAATTGTTTACTTCCCTGGCCCAGAAAGATGTCAAGACAGTATAAAAGAGGACAGCTTAGGTACAGCCTCAGAAAGTTCCCAAAATGATATTTGTGAGCATAGATGTGCTTGATAAATGCACAGAAAATCACATCTCTGTGGTTTTAAACGCAGTCTTGTGGAAACAACACTTGATACCGTTTTCTCACTTCTTTATAAAGGTACCTATTGCTGAAACTAAGTTCACATTTCTCTTCAGGTTCAAGTCAATATTCCTAGTTTTTATTTTCTTTTGTCCCATGCAAGACTTTTCTGCCTACTTAACTCCAGAACCATTTTGTTAGTAAATGAGTGTCATGTGTTGAAAAATTTTCATTTGCTTTTTTATCTCTAGGAGCAGGTTAGGCATCTGTCTGATTTTTCACTCAATTTATAAAGCAGTATGGTTCCTTTTTGATAGTGTTTCTCTTTTATTTTTTCAAGCTGCCAGCAAACATGAAAATCCACAGTAAACTACTAATCCACAGTAAACATGCACTTGGCAGAAGTCACATTTGTCCTTACACAAACACAAAAAAATTGTAATCACCCAAATTTGCCCTGTGAAAAAGAATTTAAAGTGTAATTATTGAGAACTGACATTTCTGACTAATAAGCAGCCTCTTGGAAATACATAATGTCTAGGTGGGAGCTGACATGGAATCCAGGGTACAGTTTCAGAGAAGGATGGTGCCTGGTCTTCCTTCCTTCCTTCCTTCCTTACCCAGAACAGATATCTCTCTTTCCAGGGCACAAATCATGCCACTTACTTGGCTCCTGACTTTCTTCATTTATTTTCAAATAAATGAAATATTTTGAAATTCTTGGTGAGTATGGATTAACACAGTGTACCACCCCTATATCAACTTTCATCATATAGCCTTTTTGTATATGTGCATGTGTATGTTCTGTATCCAAATCTTCCTCCTTTTCTTCTTAAAGACAAAATTTTCATATTTTACCTTTCCCCTCCCTTCCTTACGAGGGCTGCTCCCTATATTCTTACATAAATAAGCTTTAAAAAAACTATCAAGTATTTTCTTATCCTTTTTAAATTCCTCCTACCCAACCTTTCTCTTTCACTTTTGCATATTTTCTTCCTATAATTCATGCATTATTTGATGGACATTTTAGTGTTTCCAAGATTTAGCTATTATAAACTGTGCCACTATAAACATATGTGTACATATACAGTTGTGGCAAGATATTTTTAATTATATCAGATACTGAGAAGGGAGATAGCTGGTCAAATGGAATTTCTAGTAATAATTATTTGAAGAATCTCCACACTGATTACCACAGTGGTTACACCAGTCTACATTCCCACCAACAGTGGAGGATTCCTTTCACCTCCCCAGACCCACAAGCTTTTTTGTTTGTTGATTTCTTGATCATAGACATTCTTTCTGGAGTGAGATAGAATCTCAATGTTGTTTTTCTTCTCAAATGACTAGTGATATTGAACATATTTTCATATATTTATTTACTATTTGTACTTTTTCATTGAGAAGTGTGTATTCATTTCAAATGTTCATGTTTTCCTAATACACAAACCATAAGAAATGATATGTAAGAGTTAGTGTAATGGCTTTGTTTGACATTTTGTCATAAGAATAAAATTATTTCATATAAAATCAGAGAAGAACACTGGGATTTCTCATACTCGGCCTGACCAAGAAAAATTGGATCAATCTTTGTTTGGTTAACTAATACTAGAGTAAATTAAGATATAAGCACTGTAGCCAAAGAGCTGAACATGATTTCATCTCTTAACAGAGCCTATGTTAACTCAATATTTTCCTAGATGGACAAATCAGAGACACAGATTGGTTCTCAGTAAATGTAGGCCTGAGTATGTAAGTATAATGGGAACAGAAATAGGATTTTTGCTTCTAAGATTTCTTCTTCCACAGAGCCATTTTGAGCCAGGCCTAGCCATACAAAGTGGTCTTGGATGTACTTCATAAGACATGAAATGTTTTCTTGTAAAGAAATGATATTTTTAACCTTTCCATAAATCATTAATTTATAGAAAACATGTATTGTTTGCTAATGCTTTACATGAGTGAATCCAGTTAATGTGCATAGCTGCTGTATGAGTGGAAGCACACCCATCATTGTATGAAAACCAAAGTCCAGAGAAGCACAGAGCACCTTCCAGGTCAGCCTGTTGTTCTGTACTCATAGGCATTTCCATATCAATGCCTCTGAGTAGAAGAAGGATATTAGAATAAGTATAAAACCCTATAACCATGAAATCTTTAATAAGCAGGAAGCAGGGAGCAATAAGAAGTCAAAGAATTAACTTTGTGAAATATCAGTTTAGAATATCAAAGAATTGATGCTTAAAAGGCAAAGTGATATATAAAGTTGAGAAATCATTTTGGAGTAAGATCTTACCATTTTTTGCACCTGGCTAAAATCTTTTATTTGTGGATTAAATCAGAAAAAAAGGTTAGATATTTGTTTTGTCTGCAACTTTTCTCATTTTAGTCTCTAACCAGTGAAACAAGTAATTCTCAAATCAAGAGCACATTAGGTCTATAGGTCCTCATTTACTTAATTGCTGAGAAAATGATTTTGAAAGTAATTTTCCCTTAAGAAGTAATTCCAAGAATGAAAATTAAATATGAAGAGAAATTGCAGGTCAGTTTCATCTAAAGAAAAGAAAGACAGCTTTTTAAACAAAATGTAATTGAAAACACTTAGTGAAAAATAAATTGAATGACTAGGATTTAACCCTATCTTTTACTCACACAAGAATATTGGAAAATATAACATCTTTCTAGTTTGTATGCCATCAGATATGATAGTCAGAACCTTGGAGAACAGGAAATTATAGCCCAGAAATGGGGCACACATTTGGGAAATTCACATCGTTCCATTTGATCAGTGTCATTCTGGGCAGGTGAGCTAAGTGAATCACAAGGGTAATCTCACCTCTGCAATACTGTTCTCCAATGCTGAGTGACTTGTGAAGGTTAGACTGAGGAGCCTTCAGGCCAAAGCTACTGTATAGCCTCCTCATATACTCAGAACACTGGATGCCCCAGGAGAACAAGCTTCCATGAAGCCAGAGAGAGAACACGACAGACTTTTCAAGCAATGCTTGTGCCTGTTTCCTGTTATTTAGAAAATAAAAACATCAGTTATTATTATTAGGCAGACAGTGGAGTGGGCATTGTGGCATAATTCAACTGTTCAAAAAATGGTAGTCTATGCTTTGGGAAAGTGTGAAATCAAAGTGTCAGGGTAAAATAATTTGTCTAACTTTATCTTTGAAATTTATAGTTATCTTTTTCGAACTCTTATGGTGATGATTAAACTGTATGTATTTTTTCCCAAGGTGTCATGTATGATAATATCAAGAAGTATAAAGGTTTTTAAGCTCATCTGTGGTGATACTGATGTCAGGAGGACTGGGGCTGCAGCTTGGTGACACAGTGCTCCAAGCCCTGGGTCTGAAAGGAAATGACAGAATACTCCAGTACATATGACACTACAGTTCTGTATCCATCTCTCCACTCCTTAACAGACACATCAGGTGTTCCACAGTTTGTGATCATGTTCTTATCAGCATGAGATTGTAGACTGCTTCTAGAGATGGTGACTTCATTTCCTTTAAATAAACATACTATGAAGAGGAGCACATGCTATGTCTAGTTTTAAAACATGATTCTGGTTTCTACACTGGCTGCATTGATCTACATTCCCACATGAAACGTTTTTTTTGTATACATGAATGATATGAAGTTGTCTTTTATTAGTGTACCTTTGATCACATTCCTGCAAAGTCTTTGATAAAATGAAGATGCTGAGGGACATGTGGCTTTGGAATTAAAATATTGTATTTCTGACAAAACTTCCTAGTTGTGTTTTCATTCCACTCAGAAATTTCATCTGGTGAAGCACAGGGCTTTCCTTCAGTACACTGCTAGTTTTTCGATTAGCCAATATAACAAGACTACATGGCCTCCGTTTCCATGTAGCCTTGAAAGCCAAGGTGAGTAAGCAATTAAAATTACTGATTTTAAATTTTAGATTCAAAATTTAGTTGTCTTTTTTACCTTGAGGAAATTATGAAATACTTATGAGGATCAAATAAGGAAACTCATGTAAATGTGAACTCACTTCTCCACAGAGTAATGGATTAAAATTTTAATGGTCATCTTTAGTTAAGAATGTTCGTTGGATCATTATTCACAATAGGAAACTTATGGAATCAACCTAAGTCCTTATCAGATAATAAGTGGACAACTATGGGTCATTTCCACCAGAGAATATAATTTAGCTCTAAAGATAAATTATTTCATTTTTCATAATCTGGAGAATATTATGTTGACAGAAATATTTTAAACACAGAAAGAAAAATACTGTATACTCAATTATAGGAGGCATCTAAAAAATACAGAAATAAGAGCAAAGAGTAGAAGTAGAGAGTTGATTACTAGTGGCTGTGGAGTAGGAAGTGTGGGGAGATGCTGGACAAATCCTAGAAAAATTCAGTTTCACAGGTGAGAAATTTCTGGAGATCTAACCTTGAACATGTGGCTCAAAATTTAGATTTCTTCGGAATGCAAATGTTGAACATTTAAGTTATAAAGATAGGTTAATTAGCTTGCTTATGATAATCATTTTACAATGTCTATATGTTTTAAAACATTACATTTTACAACATATTTGTGTACATTTCTGTAAGCTACACCTGTCTGAAGCTGAGCAAAAATGTACTATTAGTCAACATCTTTAATAATAATCATACAACTAAAGTCAAAATTATTTCATAGTTAAAACAGCCAGGCATTCTGCTGCATTTCTTGAATACATATAGTATTGTTAGCCACAGGGCAAATTTATGACTGCACCTTTTCCGTTTTTCAACGAGGAGTAGTGTCTTCTACCTGATATCCATGATATAGAAATCAAAGAGTGGACCAACACCATTCTCATCTGGAAGCCTGGCTATGGACGCATCTACTTTCAGACCTGGGATGCTTGGGAGAGCTCAGGTCCTAGTGGGGCTGGACTAAAATCTCCAGTATCTTGCTTTCTTTCAGCTGTGAAGGTTGTGGTCTCAGTGTCTGTTCTCTACTGCCTTCTACCATACTTCAGATTTATCTGGTTTCCCTTCTGTTCCCAGATAAAAAGAAAAATATGTTGATATAAAGGGTTAATAATATAAAGTATTAATGTAATTAAACTACGACCTATTTTAAGTCTACCAGACAATACGATCATATCATGAAGAGCAGGCTTTTGTATTGGAACAACCCCAAAATTATGCAGTGTGTGTACAAAAGAAAGAGGCAGGTCTTGACGGCCAGCTTTACTATTGACTACTCCCTGCCTGAGGAGGCCTAGGAAATAGCTGGAAACTTTCAACACTCTAAGTAAATATTTTTAAAGTTATTTGTTTGAAACAATTAGGGACCATGTAATTGAGATCAGTGTTTTTACCAGATCGAAGATTATTTTAATCACTGTGTCATCTAGTCACAGATATATAAGCAAAAGGGTTTTAGGCCACTTAAAAATCGCTTTAAAGTAAGGTTAATATTTCTCCAGATGAATAACTTGGTAGTGGATGAAAAATATTACATCTGTGCCACTTTAATGTTTGAGGAAAGAGGCCCTCGTCCAATCACGGGAAACAAAGGCAACACCGATTTGGAAAAGATTTACAGACGAGAGCTGCGTGCACTTGCTTTATGGACTAGAACACTTCTACACCTTTTAGCAACGGAGAATATGCACAGACTCATTTTTCCTTATGGGCATTTCAGAGCTTTTAATCTAATAAAACTGATATGTCAGCCGGTAGAGTGTCAGGGTCTCATTACTCCGCTTCCTTAGCGCTTGACGTGGATGGTTAAATCCCTGCGCAAATGGACCCCTTGGGTTTCCCCGAGGCGGAGCACACAGGCTTGGATCTTTACTCACTGACAAAATAGGAAGAGAGAGAGCATTAAATACTCTCACTGTTTCCAGTTCTACGCTCTCTCGGAATGATGGAATTAGACGCTCGTAAGGCCTCTGGATTGTGCCTGTGTTGCTCTCTGCTCTGCACGTGCCTTCAGAAGTCATTTTCTAAACATCTTCTGTGGACAACTACACTACCTCCTCGTCAGTGTGTTTCTGCAGCTTCCTCAGAGATTGCAGACAAACAAGTGTTGCTTAACCTGTGCAACTAATGAAAAAGCTACCAACTTGAAATTTAATAGAAAGGCAAGATGTAACTTCTAAATAGAACTTACTGGTCATTTAAAAAAAAATAGATATTTCTCTAGAAGGTATTTTTAAAATGAGCAGAAAAAAGTGATAAGGGAAATGCTAGAAAGTCTTTATATTAATTTTTATGGAGTCATGTTTTTCAAAAAATGGAAGAAAGAACAAATAAATAAAAGGTATTCGTTGTCGTTCATTAGGAAAAATAAATTTAAAACCCAGATACATCATTTATCTACAGAAGGAAGGTGACTGGAGAGTACACAGCTCTCCCACGAGATCATAAACAGCACGCTGGCTTTCGCTAACGCTCCTCAATTTGAAATCATTAAAACAGAGCAAGGCAATGAGCGCGAGAGAACTGAGAAGTTTTAAAATAAAATTATAACTGCACTTAATCTCACACTGTCACCTTAGCCTTTTCGACACTTTAAAAGCGGAGACAATTTTCACCGAGATGGCAAACGCAGTTCTACATATGCATAATGCAGTTTGTGTTAATGTGTATTGATTAAAGAGTAGATGATGGCGTCATGATGTTGGCATGTTCTTCTGACTCCTGAATGCTTCCTCTTCCCCTTTTCTCATTGTTTTCATTTTCTCTTTAAAGGAGTAAGCCATACATATTTTAATAAAGCACTATACTACATGAACGCAGGTACTGATGGCTGAAAAGACATGATTTAACAAAAGAAAAAAATAGAAAGCAGCCACATCACAAACTAGTAAGTCTTTCATTTCATCACTGAAGGCACTGCGGGAAAATCAATAACTTCCTTTGAGTCCAGTGATCTAAATGCTTCGGAGAAATTTACATCTCCTTGACAGGCACTTTGTAAGATCTGGTTCACCTGGGTCAGGAGAGTCCACATAATTTGCATGTTGAGCAATTTCTTTCTTCCCTTTACCTGCTCTGTGAAGACGGGAGATTGAACCTGGTCATAAAAAGGAGCTCATTATGTCTCAGCTGAGAAGAGTAATTTTGTAGGTGTTCCTAGAGTGCAAGAGAATCGTATAACGGCAATATATTTTGCCACAGCTCCTCAGACCTATGCATACGCCAGAAATGGACGTAGCATGCACAGAGGCACATTTGAAGCTTATGAGCTGTCTGTCAAACACCAGATGAAATTGAAATGTTTCATCAAGGTCCCGGACAAATAAGATGACAGGATGGAGATACAAGTTACTTGCCAGAAGCTACAAAGCAAGATATTTAGGTTACCTTTCATAAATCATACAAAGATCTCTCTATTTTGTTCTACCCTTTAAAATTTACAAGATCTGAGTATCAGATAAATATTGATATTATCATATACCAATAACTTCTGGAAGATATTGTCCTAATATGAAATTAAGTAGAGTTAAAAAATAAAAACTAAGAAAGCAGGACGGAAATAGTTTGAATCAAAAATGAAGTCCAGCAACACTTATTATAATGAAATCTGTACCCATATATAAACGTGGGTCTAATGGAGATCTACAAAAATAAGTGCCAAGAACAGAGCCCAAAATTCGTCTTTTCATTGTTTTCTTTTCTGTATAAAGTTCATAATAAGATTCAAAGTAATATATTTCTAGTGTTCATGAAAACAACTTAATCTAATATGTGTTATTATAATTAACTATGTTGTGTTTAACCAAAATGTAATGGAAATTTATACTGTATATAAAACAAATTGACAGTACAAATTTAAAATGAGATGTATATATCCATTTTCCAGTTTTTTCTCTTTGTGGTTTAGACTGAATATTCTTTAGTATGATTACACTATTTTGGCAATAACATAAACATAAAAAGTTGTACTTAGTATCGATAAGCTCAAATACAAATAACTCTAAGACATTAAGATCGGATATGTTGTGATTTATGAAATCAGGCTTTGTTATTAAACCAAGTATTCTGGAATAAAATTGTTTATCATAGACAACATTTTCAAAGAAAAAGATTTTCTTACTTACTTTCATGAGCATAGTTCATTTCTTTCACATATAACAAAACTGGTACTATTATATTTAATAAGCTCTTTTCATGAGTCAGGACTCGTGAAGCATGGACTGTATTTGTTTCCCCCAAAAAACTTCTGAAGTTGGTCCAACAAAGGTGCTTTTTACTGAGGATTCACATATAAAAACTTTGCTTTCAAAAAGTAATTTCTTACAGGAGCAGTTAATTGTTAGATGAGTAGGTTCATCAGATATATCGTGTGGTAGTATGAAGAATTGAAGGTGTAAATGAGACAGAATGTTAGGTCTTGTTAAAAAGGAAAAGGGATAGGGAAAAAAAAGAAAGGAAATTAAAAAATTAATGGAAAAAACAACAAAAAAATGGAAACAAAGCTTGTGTATATATTGGGGTGGGGAGTTACAGGGAGAGCAGAGGAATGAGGAAAAATGTGAATCAAGATTTTTCATGTACAGCTACAAATTCTCAGTGTTGACTGTAATCATAATGTAGACCTAACATGTACCAAGAAACTCCATAAAGGAGAAAAAAGAAATGGGGGTGATTCAGCTTTCCCTAGAGTGAATTTCTAAATCAACTGAACTGCACAATGATAGCTGACTTGATTTTCAGCATCACTCTATGTACTCTCTAACTTAATATTATTATTACAAAACAAACCTTTTTGACTAATCACTACCTCTGTTAAAATAAAAGACCAAGCATAAGTATAATATCCATAGGCATTTTGATATCCTTTAACAACAGCATGACTCACACACACTGACAAGTCAGACTTAATCATTCTTTTTCTTACCCAGTGTAGAACTGCCTCATAAAAATAACAATAAGATTTCTAACAGTGTCCCTCCAGGTCTGAAACTTTATAGGAACAGGCACATTATTGGTAATACTCATTTGAAGTTTCATACAAAATGAAATGATTTTATAGTTTATAATACTGGAATTGTTTCACTTTTGGTTTTTAATGTACAGATTTCTTACAGCAGCTTTATTTTCCCCAGAATAGGCTACATGGCACTTTTAATATGTGGAAAATATTGAGGAGGAACGTTATGAGTCAAACACAGCTCCAGCACCAAATAGCTGAAGGAAAAACTATCAGTACTTTCTACTCAACAGCAAGGACAAAGGAAATGGGATGAGACATGCTGTGTTGCTAGAAGTACACACAAAGAAAGAAAGAAAAATAGTGCTTTTTCATCTTATTTAACATGATGACACTATCCCACTGTCTTCATGTTAAAAATAACTAGTTTTCTCTAATGAAACATCTTAAAATCATGAAATTATGCCTATGAATACATGGATTTCTGCTAATAAACCTTGATTATTTTAATTAGAAAATTATGCACAGTTATAATTTTATCGAAAATCTTTTAAATGACATTTTCTAGGGATATATTAATTAAAACTATAATATTTCCTCTCTGATCTGTATTTATGACTTATGCAACCCAGATGCATTTCCTGTCTGGCACCATAATCATTGATGATAAACACAACTAGTCATTTTTTTAACCCACCAAGCAACCAAACATTTTTACTCAGTACATGTTGCCTGCTTCATATATATTTATAAACTTTAGAAAATCATAGCCAAAACTCATCTAGGTATCGGTTAATAACATCATTACCTAATTAAGTAAAACACATAAACTTCACTAGAACAGACCTAATGGATTTGTACAAATAGAATGAACTTTTGCTTGTCATCAAGAGTTAGCTTTGGCAGTTTATGAGTCAGATCAAAATTATTAATTGTTTCTATAAACATTAGACCAATGCACGTGGAGATAGTCAAAAGACAGTAGTAAAATCTATGTAATAGATGGTATATAAATAAAACCTAGGCCCAGTCAAGTAAATTTTTAGAAAATCAACATCTATCTGTTATATGTTGTTCTTCTCTAACTACAAGCCTGGATTGCACCAAACTCAGAAGTGATAGCATCATCACATTAATAAAGCAGTTATCACTTGGTACATATATTGGGAAATTGAAAGTGGGTTTA
This sequence comes from Petromus typicus, assembly GCA_004026965.1. NCBI lineage: Eukaryota > Metazoa > Chordata > Mammalia > Rodentia > Petromuridae > Petromus > Petromus typicus. The sequence continues at coordinate 35,808 of PVIR01004185.1, read as the reverse complement.
ATCTGTTAGTAAATTCTCCACAGTATCTTTAAAAGAAAAGAACAAGATAAAACAACATTAGCAGTTACTAGCATTCTAAGTTTTATATCATATATAGTGTTCATGAGGGATACTGTATCATCTGCTTGGATGAAGATCTTCAAAACGTCTCAGTTCAGGGCCAGGGATTTAGCTCAGTGGTTCCATCACCTGCTTTATAAGTGCAAGGTATGGGGTTCAGTCCTTGGTAACCACCTACCACAATACTAGGCATGGTGACTTATGTGCACCAGCAATCAGTGGCACATACCACAGTGCCGGACATGGTGGCTCACACTGTAATCCTATCACTTAGGAGGCAGAGACATGCAGATTGCTGTGAGTTTAAGCCTGAGATCAGGGCCAACCTAAACTAAAAAAAAAGAGACAATATTAAAAAAAAATCTCAGTTCATATCTTTTGCATCAACCCTGTTTTTGCTCATTTTTTTTAACTAGGTAGAAGTATTTTGGAGAAGGAGATCACATAAAGAGATCTTTCTGATGAGAACGTACCTAGGGGAATTGGTACGACCTTTCCCAAACACACAAAAAAAATTAATAGAAGCCCTTGTCCTAGTTTGTCAAGGCCACTATGACAAGTTCCTGACTGATAGTCTATGCTTGGACTGAGTCTTATGCCCCCTGACAATTACTCAGGTACCAGGGACAAATAACCCAGAACCCTTGGACCTATTTTCTAAGGGAACTTAATCTACTCCTGAGGAGTTCACCCTCATCACAGTGAAATAGCTTCTAATTCTTGAAAGATAGAGAGAAATAAATAATCAATTACAACAGTATTAAATGGTTTAAGCAGAGAAAGATGAAGAATACAAAGTCCTTGACAGCTATGTTTGGAAAAATGGTCCACAGCTCTACATCAAGTCCTTGTTCTAATTTTGTTTCACAGGTCTGGCCCTTGGAGGGCACATGCATCATAACCTCATCCAAACCCTAAACTTTTTGTACCACAACATGAGAAGAGAAAAAGAAAATGTCTTGGTAAGTTCCCAGAGAAGTTTCACTCCATTCTTGGTCTCTGTTCACATTCTTAGCTTTTGTTCTAACATAAGCAAGAGCACTCTCATATTTTTACATCTCTATTCTATGCTTTAAAAGCCAGGAGAGAAATTTTAGATGATTATAGAACTCTTATAGATACAGTTGTGTCTCACTGGGTTTAACACTCTCCTCTCCCGTACCTTTCAATTTATCTTAATTTCCTTTCCCTATTGTGGAGTTTCTGTGTCTCACTGTCTCACTGTGTTTCTGTTTGTCTCTGTCTGTCTGTTTCTGTTTCTCTGTCTCTGTCTCTCTCTCCTCATTGTTCACCTTAACATATCTCTTCATATCAGACTCTTCTACTCACACTTTTTGTACATGACACAAAGAACCATCAGCAAAGCTTCTTCTGTGGTCAGCCCCAAACATATACACATCTACTTGCAGCTTCCCTCATTTCAGATGACCAAACACTATTCGGGCCAAACATCTCATCATTCTTCTTTAATTTTCTTATTTTATATCTGGCAACCAAGAATACTGAGCTAAACATTTGGAATTTGAAAGTTTACATTATCTTTGTTTCTATCACTCTGATAAGAGACACCATCTTAGCATGTCTGGTTTAGTACCATCTACAGCACCCCTACAAATGGATTATCAAAAGATTTCCCAGGTAGAGGTTGAATCTATGAATGAGCTTTTTAATATCATGTTGAAAATGGAAGCATGAAATGTAGATGGTGCAGGGATAAATCTAGATTATGATTATTTCTATTTTTTGTTTGTTTAATCAAATCACATCTGTTCCAAGTAATAGATCAGCCAGCTCATGAAGGATATCATCATCTCATTTAAAACATAAGAGACATTTATAGGAGATGTTACTTTAGAGCAATGTAGTTGTATAATTCATATTGCATTATCCATGAAATTGTGTCCAACAAATCTATAGCATGCAAGTTGGCTTACCTTAAAACAGAATAGAAATAAGTACATACATCCTGCCCAAATGTTCTAGAGTGTGGACTCTCTTCTCAGCACACACCATTTTGTTCCCTTGTCATCGTGTATGGCATCATCATGTTTAATACATCAAATTTCTCACTATGCATTCCTAAGATATTTCCTCAGGCAAGGAAACCCATTCACTAAGTTAGAATAGACTGCTCTGTAAAGTTTCTACATCACCTCATATCAGTGTCTTTCATACCCTAAGTGCTCTGCATTATCTTCCCAACATAGAAGAGAAAAGAGCTACTTAGTCCTTTGTCTAATCATGTGGCTCCTTTGCAAGGACCCCTCCACTGGGTTCAGGATGAGTGCCAAGTTCCAGGCAGTGCCCCCAAGGATCCACGTGCTCTGCCCCTTATGTTTTCCCTGTAAATATCACCTTTTTTTTTCCCCATACTGCAGTAATATTGGTCCTTTGGATACCCCCAGTTTGTTAGAGGTGATTCTGCTGTACTGTCCATAGATGGAATCCACACAGGATTATTCCTTCATTCCTTCTGGTCTTCCTTGACCTCTCCTTTTGCCATGCGTAGATCCTTGATAATGTCATTTAAAATTGCAATCACAGATCTATCTCCTATAATGCACCCAGACACACACACACGCACACACACACACACACACACACACACACACACACACCTCTCTGCACACTTATCATACTTACAATCCTTTCCTTTGTTTTCCTTATCAACTGTTACTTTATCTTTATACCTAATGGCTAGTTCTTATTTTACAGTTAGAACAGAGATTTTTCAAAAAGCAAGTATATTTATCATTTTTTATTTGTTTGTTTGTTTGCTTGCTGACATACCTACACACTTAGGAGAGGATCAGATATTTAGTAGCTTCTATTTATTTTTGGAATTGTTTATTGTAACTGGAATTGTGCAGTTGCTCATTCACACTGAGCTTCTGCTCATCATGTAGAGTGAAGCTAATCTTTTTTATTCCCTCTGTAGCATACTGCTTAATAATAAATTATTAGTATAATTTTCCTAAAATGCCTTTCACTTAAGAAGTATTTTCCTTCTTCTAAATGCCTAGTGATCAAAAATATGTTTGACTATTTTGCTGCAAACATTTGAGAAGTCCATCAGTCAGAATAATTTTGAAAACAACCACGCTACAGTCATACTTTGCCAAGTCTTTCCATGGCACGATTTTCCTAAATTAGCCAAACATGTACACATGCCTTTAAAATATTTTGACAGAGAGAAATCCAAAGAATTAAACATCATTACAGCATAATTATGAAGAAAAGTTTAATTTCATGGAAATATTGCTGCTCTGACACATTATATCACTAATTTTTTAATTTAAGTTTTACTTGAATTTAAAAACTCTCTTAGATTTAATGATTGTTCCCCCTACAGAAATGATAAATTTTATAGTTCTTTAAAAGGAAAAAGCCAACTTTAAAAGTTATCTTGATCCAATCTAAGGAAGTTATCTTGATCCAATCTAAGGAAGAAGCTAAGAAATATCATGGATATATCTGCTAGGGGAGTCACTGAAGAAATAGAATTGGTGACCTTTAATGTTTATGTGAACCTATTTTGACAATAAACAGTCCTTAATTGAACACAGTAAATAAATACAAACTCATGCTTTACCCTTATGTACTTTCAGGGCATGAAGCATGAATATGGATGAGATAATAGAGATCTCAATTTGTACGGATGAATCCCATCTCAATCCGCAGGAGAAAATGCACACAGAAACTTTTGGGAGACGGTGTGTTACAATCTCTCAGCTTGGATTTTAAGCACTGTGCCTCACATGAGTGATTTTAAGCAGAGAATATATAAATGCCAATCAAGTAAATCACTCACAGAGAGCCAGTGCCTTGCTGAAAGAAAGATACTCCAGGGAATTGGAATGACCTTACACTGCCAAAGCAAAGTGGATTGAAAAGTTTAATGCCACGGACAGATTTTGACAGTGGTAATGGTATTGGTGTCCTTGGCTTGTCCCTACTCTGGGGAGTTATAACCTTAAAAGCTTTGATTTTTGTTTATCATGACAAGTTCTTCAAATATATAGATCTTTGGACTCAATGGCTCTGGCCTGGCCCATTGCTCTGCTGTAGCTTGAAATCAACCACAAGAAAAAAAGGATGACATTTTGTTTTTGTTTTTTCTTTTTTAGAATAAGCATAATTTAAAATCTTAATTCTTTCTGTGGTACACATAAATACTATAAACTTGCAGTGCTATAAATCATTAATAATACAAAACTGTTAGATTTACTTAGTTTTGCACAGGTGTGTTAGTCAGCTCTCTGTCACTGTAAAGAAACATCTGATACAATTAGCATATAGAGAACAAATTCACATCAGACACAATTCTGAAGGTTCTTCTGTAAAATCAGCCAGATTCAGCACAGCTTTATAATTTTGGGGTGATAGATGCCAATGATGAAAATTCATGCTACAGTAATCTGATTCCCTCATCTTTTAGGACATGAAAGAGAATAAGGATGAAACAAGAGTCCCCAAATGGTCCTTAAATGCAAACCCCTAATGAATGAAGGACCTCCTCCATGACCACACAGGGTAGGGATTCCTTAATGAAAATAGGGTTATGCTTTTAAAAATCTACATTCCACATACACTTACTAGATTTTCTCTGATTCATGGATATACCTGGTCCAAGAAGTGACAGTACACTTCATCTCCTCAGTTATCTTGATTTTTCCCAAATCTTTCTTTAAAACACTAGCAAGAGTTTAGGCACATGTCTCGTGTTCTCCCACTACATCTGGCTACCACAGGTGGCACAAGAAGGAAAAATATTTTCAGAGAACACAAAGTAGTTCATGATGGAATGAAAGAATGATAAAATTCATGATAAGCTAGGTAGGAAGGTAGGAAGTTGAAGACAGAGAAAGATGAAAATTAATTCTAATTTTGTGTTTCTGTCTCAGCCTTTTTCTCTTCACTAACATTGGTTCTGGGTTCTATCATCCTCTATCTGCTTGCTGAGACTTCTGAGTAGAATGATATGCCATAGAGCTGTGTGGATAGTGACATGTGTGGTTTGGAGACATACATTACTTATGAATGAATCACAAAAAAAATCTGTGAGATTTTTTTTCCATCATGACCTCACTTCCACTTTTGCAGTACCGATTTTCTCTAAACTGACACTCTCCTGAATTCTATTACCCAGTTAGCTCAATTCTCTACTCAATTTGTTATCTTGTATTTATGTTGTAAATGGCCATATAATTTGTAGTTGCTGGGAGCATTTATAAAATTGTTAGAAGGAAGGAATCATTTACTTATGAGATGTATCACTTAGCATACATGAGAATTTACCAATGCAGGTGGATATATACTTATGCCAATGCTAATATATATTCCTCTCCAGTTTCTACTTCTTTGTGCTGAACTTTAAAACAAGTATACAAAATATGATTTTGTTTGTGTGGGTTTTACTTCTCAACTTCTTTCCAACACAATTCTCCTTGCACCTTTCACACATAGACACATATTATTTGTGTTGAACATGATTCAAGTAGTGATCTGAGTTATACGGCTCAATGTCCAACATGTGCTATGTATAAAAATAATGTAATACATTCCTCAAAGAATTATCAAGGTAAATAATGTGTGTATGGGGCATATACTGCACTAAAAAATACCTCTAGGAGACAGCAGTCCTTGCTGTGAGGCACACATCTTCCCTGGTGACCTCGTCATTGACAATAATAACACTTCATAAAGGAAGAATAGGGGTTCTTTTTCTGTCAGATGAAAAGGAAATAGTATTATACTCTCTGGATGCATTTTTCTTTTATTTTTTTCATCTGCCCTCCTTCCCGGCTCATCCACACTCATTTTCTTTAGTCTAACACACCTTTGCAGGTGCTGTCTGCTTTTTTCTCTTGATACTCCTGCCTATGTGATCCCCACACCTCTCTTCCTTTCTGTCATATTTGTTTTCAACTTGCCGTTTCACTTTCTTTCTGCATCTTCGTTTGTTTTTCCTTTGTTATGTTTGACTGAATGTATGGGCATGTCTCTCTTTCAACACATGAACATACACAATTCACACGTCACTTTGGCTCTCTTTTTATGCACATGCATGTGTACACACACCCACCTCCCTACCCCCCCCACACACATGCACATGCAGAGAGAAAAAGAAGACAAGTTGCACTTTATAGGTTGAACATATCTCTATCCTGCTTCCTTGAATAGTCAAATATCAATCACACTAACCCACTTACTGAGCCCTAGTTCCTCCTTCCAGTGGAGAAACCTCTGAAGAGTCTAAAAATGAACAGTCTGATCCATAACAGTGACAGCATGCATTTGATTTGCATAGAGCCTTTTCAGTCAAACTGTTAAGCAGCCCAGTTAGACCTCTAACTGCAAGAAGGCATAGAGAATCCGTTAGCACAATGACCTTGACGAGCTTCACAGCTGAGTCTTATTCTGAGAAAATCACAATTGAGGGAGAAAAGGTTACCATTAAGCATTTAAAAGTCCAATTATACATATGATAGGCATTATTTGTCAGGGATGATTCTATAGCTACCTGACAGGGAAAGAAAAACAATTCCTGGATGCCTATTATTGACTGAGGACATTGCTAATTGTGTTATATGTAAGAGTCTGTATTACATGTTTAGTTTTACATGTTTTATGCATGAGAACACTGGAATTTTGAGAAAATAAACATATTCCCTTTGTGTCATAGTCTAAGAATGTGATGTGTTTCAGATTTGACTCCAGAGCAGAGACTATTAAAGATCTCCCTTTGCAAATCTATTCCATCATCCTATTCTTATATTTCCAAATCCCTATGAGTTCTTTTGCTTTTTGGATATCTTTACTAGTTATTAAAATAGCTATAAGTAGAATAAGGTATTAAATTTTCTTATCATTAAATCTATAAATTGCCTCATACAAATTTAGCTCTTACCATATTCTGTAAGGGTCAGTGGATAAAATAAATAAAACACTCATATACAGAGACAAAAACCTGAATCTGCTCACAAAATAGTAGAAAACTATCAGGGTTGGTGGGAAAATGTTCCTAGCCAGATAATGCTTCTCTTAAAAGTATTTCATGGAAAGCATCAATATTCAAAAACAAAAGAAAATATAGTCTCTGTTCAAAAACGTAATTTGTTCTACACTTGTGGAAACAGTGGCCATATTCATGTTTGTGTGGCAATAACTGTCTCAGTCGTGTTTGTCATACTATGCAAAACTTACAAACAAAATAAAATTTGGTTAATGTTTCTGTTTTTAAACCAAACTGTTTGCAAATAAAAGCATTCATGAATTGAAGTACATGGTAATATGATCTAACCTTTTAAAATATTTTGATTTTTTGAATATATCAGGCTTGAGTAATTGAATATATTGAATAATTTAATTGATTTCTCACATTCTCCTAACATTTTCTCAGTAACTAATAGCTGGATTATCTTATGTAATTTTACTTCCTTGATGTTTTTCCATCCTAAAAGCTCCAAAATATAGGTGTTATGCTGTTACATTGTATATGTGTATGGACATGAGTGAAAATATATATATCTTAAATCCAGTATCTTTCACTAGTCCTCATTTTCCCTCATCCAATTCTGAACTGACTTTTCTATATTGAAGGGCACTGAAGGACTATGCCTAGATTAATATTCTACAGCTCAAATTCTGACAGCAAAGCACTAACAGACTGAATTGAAGAAGGAATGGCATATTCCTTGTGATAATAATGATCTCACTAGTAAGAGTTGTTTTCTAAACTTCCCCTGGATTGGACTATCAAATTAGCATGGATGTTGTTTTACTTCTTTTGTAACCTGATACTATTAATTAAAATTTTGATTAAGCTGCAGGAAGTAGTAATCCATTCTGTTGTTAGAATTCATGATAACCTAAAACCAAAATGTTAGTAGGTTCAAGATTAAAAATAGGTCCTCACTGAAGTCCATTAACATCTTTTTCTTGACTCTTTTATGTTATCATTAGACACACTCACATGTTATTTGTAGTAAAACAACAAGAATATCTCGCTTAAGAGCTAGCATGGAGCACTCAACAGCATCTTTGTCAAGGAGTCAGTCCTTTACTTCTATTCTGGGCTACATGCTGAAAAAGTCTCTCAGGTTTAGTAAACAGCTCACAGATTTTGTATAACAGTATCCTTATCACTAACAATGAAATAGTAAGTCTGACCTATACATAGGGATGTGTATGATTAATTGGATAATGCTCATTAAGTAATTCCAGCTACTTAGAATAAATGTACTACGTGGCTATTAAACATTCTTATTGCAAGATGTTGCTTCAGTGTAATATCTGTGAGTGACTAATCCATGATAATGAGCGAAATTACTTCCTCTGATAATATGAGTGCAATACATATTGATTTAAAAATATATCCTTTGGAATGCATTTAGGCTCTTTAATTGAGCCAAGGAAAGGGTAACATTCTACAGCGATCTGCAGTTGCATAGTTAATGATACACCATATCTGCCAGGCATGTTTTTAAGTGTTTCATTCTCACAATAATACTATATGTAGATACTATTTTCTCACTTTTTATAGGAAGAACATAGGACATAGAAACTTTAATGGTCTGTCAAAAACTAAACAGCCAATAAATTGTAGAGCAAAGTCATAATCCTTAGAAATCTGATTTCAAACCACCCATCTTAACCACTTCATTATAATGCACATTTCTTCGGTTCACGTTTGTATCATATTTTCCTCTTCACTTTAGAAAGAAAGTGGACGTGTTTGGTGATACAGTTCATGCAAAGTGTGCTTACCTATCTCCTTGAGGACAGACTTCAAGGTTAGTCCAAAAAATAATTTAAGGTTGGATCAAAATCATAAGGAAGGCAAGCGCAGGAGTGTGAATTGTAAGCTGATTTTTCTTTTCCAGCTTCAGCCTCACTGCATAATTTGCTTTGGATATTTGAAGTGCAATGCTAAGCTGAGGTTCTCTTATTTTTGAAAATGCAGAAAAAAATCACCACAATAAAATGCCATGTGAGATTATAGATATAGGAGAGCAAGAGATTTTCTTTAATCTTTCACCAAGTGGTATGATCTTGTCTGTAAATCAAACTCCAACAAAATATGTTTCAACCAAGAAATGCATTATCAAACAAAAAGCCCAGTAGTAATGCAGTGCAATATCAGTTTTATTTAACCGTGTCGGCACCATCACCAAGGACCTGGAATGTCTGTCTCCTCTATGCTCTCTGGTAAGGTACCTGGCTCCCTTTTCTCCTCTTTTGCAAGATGACTGTAGCAGATACATATTCATATTTCCTACATAGATATCAACAAGTAGACAAGTAGTCCATCTCTGCTTTTCATTAAAGCTTCCCCTGAACCATTCTTAGAAAGTCTCACTGGATGATGCTTATTGCACAGTCATTCCTAAAATAAAGAGCAAGGGAAATAAAATTTCCATACTTAGTTAAATTGATCAAACTTCACTCCTTTGGTAGAAGAGTGGAACTCCATAGCTTCATAAATAAATGTAATTTTCAAAATATAATTAGCATTCTCTTTACAAGATATCTAAGAATACATGAGTTTTCCAATATATTTATACATTATTTAATGTACTTTTTTGTCTATTCTTATATATTTAAATGATAATTCAGATATTCAATAACTACTGATTTTATCATCTCTTAATGCAAAATTAAAGAAATAGTCCAGTAGGTTTTATGTTACTATTGAACTGTTGTTTTTTTTCCTAATTTCCCAACTGTAGAGATTATCTATGATCCAGTTGAAATAAAAATGGAGATACACAAAATTCACTCAGCAGATGCTATGACATTAATATCTGAAGTCTGTGATCTTCCAAATGTCAGTACAACTTGTATACTTCAATGTGGCTGCAAAGTAGATTGAAGCTAGATCTATCCCTGCACCAAACCAAAATCAAAGTGGATTAGAGACATACATATTAAAATAGAAACACTAAACCTACTGAACAACAAAATAGGTAAGACTCTTGAAGACACTGGCACCAGATAGACTTTATGAACAAAAACTCAGTAGCATGGGAAGTAGCAGAAAGAACCAATATCTGACATATCATCTTACTAAACAGCTTCTACACAGTAAGAGAAACTACCAATAGAGCAAATAGACAATCTACACTACAGGAAATAATTTTTACCAGCTATTTCTCAGACAAAGATCCACTATGTATAGTATATAAAGATTTTTTTTTTAAAGAAATAGTCCCACCAAATTTAGAGACCCAGTCCCAAAACATGCATCTGAAAGGAACAGCTATTTTTCAGAACAAGAAGTACAAGTAGCTAAGAAATATAAGTAAATGCTCAATATCACTGGTCATTTGAGAGATGTATATAAAAACAACACTGAGAGTACATCTCACTCCAGAAAGAATGGCTGCTGTCTCCTAATTAACCAACAACAAATGCTGGCCAAGCTGCAGAGAGAAATGAAGACTTCTTCACTGATGGTGGGAATATAGAATGGTCTGACTACTATGGAGACCAGTGTGGAGATTCCTCAGAAAACTAGGATCATAAGTCCCTTTTGACTCTGCTATTCCCCCGCTAGGAATATTCACAAAAGAATTAAAATATTCATATCACAGCAACATATGTTTACCCATATTTATAGCAGGTCAGTTTGTGATAGCAAAATCTTAGAAACAACCCAAACGTCCATCAACTGAGAAAGGATGAAGATGTGTGTGTGTGTGTGTGTGTGTGTGTGTGTGTGTATGTGTGTGTGTTTTAATAGTGTAGAGTATTACTCTGCCATAAAGAATGAAAAATTTCAGTCATTTATGCTCAAATGAACATGCCTGGATGACATAGGCATAAGTAAAATAAAAAGATCACAAATGTGTAAATACCATATCTTTTCTCTGGTATGAGAAACTGAAGATGTAAATGAGTTCTAAAATTTATGATTCATATTGTGAAATAGAAAATATCCAAAGGAAAAAGGGGTAGCAGTAAGTAAAGAAGGGAAAGAAAAAATTTGATAGTAAAAAAGCAGAGATATATATAAGGGGTGGGAGATATAGGATGGGCAGAGGAATAGGGAAAATGGGAAATAAATTTTGTCATGCACAGGTATAAATTCTCAATGTCGAGTGTGACTATGATGCATATACAAAATGTACTGATATAATCAATCTTCAAAAATAATTAAGAATAATCATATTTGTTAGATTAAAATCTGACATTAAAATAAGACACATAAGTTTCATTACACAGAATAAAATGAGCTCAAATTGTCAATACATCTTTTTCTGTGTCCTTTACACTATTCTAAACAAATACTTATACGTATATCTATTTGGATTTTATTTAGCTAAAGTGACAATGTCTTGTGACTTATACTTAAAAAATTTCCACCTCAATTTAATGGGATTTAATAGCAAATCACTATTAAAATAAGAAATACATAATCAGGATGAGTGGCTGTTCCTCTAAAGTTTTATGTATATATTTCTGTACAAAATCATGCTTATTTAATTAGTTCATTTCCAAGCATTGTTTCCAGAAGTGTGTCAATATTGCAATTAATTCTTCCAAAGTTATAGCAAAGCTGCAAGCTCACATTTTAGTGAGAAATCAGGTATGAGACATGAATTGGAAAATCTTTTGTGACATAGCTGTAGGTAAATAATGGGATGATTAATCCAAACCATAATGAATATAAATGGAGTTCTACCTGCTCTATTAAGTGAACCACAGGAGTTAGTCAATCCCATTCATCTTGAGGACAAGTTAAGATTGAGCCAATGTACACTAAGAAGGCTTTATTAATATGGGTTTGTGATTAGCCAGGCCCCCATCACAAACATAGTGTAAAAACTAAAAATATTGTATATTTACACAACATCATGTATCCCTCCTGTCATCCTTACTTGGAAAAGTTGGAAAATTTAAAATAACACACTTAAACTGTATTAGTTTTGATTTTTTTTTATTTTGAGATTGTAAGATGCTAGGAACTTTCTCAATGCTCTAATGACTTTACTGAATTTCTTTTTTAGTTTTCTCTCTTCACAGATTTTATTACTATTAGTGTTCTTTGCTTACTTAGCCAGAAGGAAAATGAAAATTTCACCCCAGTATCAAATTAAATTTATATTAAATGTCCAATGTTTTCACATGTACAAAAGCTTCTTTCTCCCATGAATTAGATTTTTCAAATAAAGGAAAAATGCCTTTACTTTGTGAATTACCTGGAACATTTACCTTACTCTTAGGCTAACTAGACTACCTCATCATCCCTGGTTTCCATTGTTTGCTACTATCTTCTGTGACTGTATTTATATTGATAACAAAAACTTTCTGTAAAACTTAATTGTTCTTATCTATAAGTAGTGAGTAATCCATCTACTTCCAGATATGGTAAAATACATGCATAAGCTTCCTTTACTGTCTAATCTTACAAACAGATACACATACTTACAACCTCTCTACAACTTTTATTTTTGAACTAGTTTTATGACAACTCTAAGTAATGCATATTTATTTATTTATTTCTATACTAAGTATAAATGCTGTGGAACAAAAATTTCTGACTTTCAGGTTCCCTACTGTTCTCTTCTCAGCTTTGGGAAAATGCTCATTAGAAGAAGTGTTTATATGAATCCCATGGATATAAAAAAGAAGAATCAACTCATCCACAGATTGTTTATATTTATTCAAGAGTATAATTTTCATAGATAAGTAGTTTTGCTTTTTATTTTTTCATAGTTGCATTTATGTTTTGGATGAAATCAACATATGTTAAGAAAGGAGAGGAAAGTGATCGTGAGTTGGATGTGAGACTCTTCTGTGGAACTTTATGCTAGAGAATCTTACTTCAGGAGGAAAGACATCATTAACTCTCACAGCACAAATAGATACTGTATTACTCTGGGAAATACAAACAATTCACTGAAAGTCCAAATATTCAAGAATACTCCATTAAAGCACAAAATGTAAATTATAGTTACATATTTGTTGGATCTAGATATGGCTTTGGAAACAATTAGCAGTAGCTTTGATTTCTGCATTTAGGCACTAATGATGCACAAACACACTCTCAGAACACTCCTGTTATGTGAGGTTAGGAGAATGTGAGGAGAAACATCTGTCTAGCGTATTACCAAGTCTGCCCACAGACACATCGCCTGCTGAGAGCTGTATTCTATATTCTCTTCTCTAAGGAAAACACCCAGTTTTTCTCTCTAAACTTTAACTATGTTCAGTTTTTCAGGATGACAGATAAATGGTTTTTATAGTATGTTAGTCAGCCTTCTCATCCTGAGACACAAAAATCAACAGCCACAAAATAAAGAAAGAGAGGCTTGAGTTAGCTCAAAGTTTGCTGAGAGTCTGTCCATTGTCAGCTGACACCAAAGTCATTAAGGTAGAAGGGCATTATAAACCAAAAGGCCTTGGTTTACAAAGGCTAAGGTGCAGAGTGGAGGACAGTGCCCCAGGAGCATAGCCCACGTGTAATATACAGGTGTGCACCTCCATGACTCACATGGACACAGGCAGGAGCCACCATTACTGAAAGTCCAGACATTTCTTACTCCACTGAAGCAGACAGATCAGAATATGCTCACAGGCAGATTTTGATAAGCTAGTTTAATAAGCAACTGTCTAGCAACTTAATTCTAGTAATAAAATATGAAAACTAGGGATAATACACATCCCTACTGATGGAGAAGGAGAGGAATGGGTAACTGTAGCTATACTGTGCTACTTTGGCTACTTTAGGAGCCACAGTACATTTACTCTATCCCTGATGGCCAGGACTTCTTTCATCTTTGTAGGATTATTGGTCATAATTTCTTGGGTTTTTTCCCCCCAAAGATAATGAATATAAGGAATAAAAATATACTGTGATGTGAGTTTTTGTTATTAAACATAGATTTGTGGCACAAATTAATTGCATTTTCTCCAATAAAATGTGACAGTACTATAAATAGAAAGCACTTAAACACTTTCTCAAATCGTCTTAGAAGTAATTTAAATCAAATACAAAGAACGATCTTTTATTCATTATCTTAAAGTTATAAAACATAAATTAAATGTTTCAGAAGTGAATTATTTGAAAGGAAATCCAAATTCAAATTTTTTTATAAAGTAAGAAAAACTAACTCTAAAAGATTGGTTTTCAGTTACAAATTCAGCTAAAAACAACTCCATAGTTTATAGCACATAATGCCTGTGTCTTCAAAGAATAAAATATCCATAACTGCAAATTTATGTACTTTTATTTTAATAAATGACTAAACAAATCGCTCAGCCCTCTCTTCATTAAGCATGTGTGGTATCACAGAAATTAATGAATTGGGACAGTATTGAATAGACAAATCCCGTGAGCTTATCGTGAAGTGTGAAGTATTAGTTCACCAAGACAGGAAGTGTAGCCATTCATTTCGTGAGCAGAGAGGGGCCGATGAGAATGTTGTCAGATACTTGGCGGTTGACATAGGGAAAGTTACTGCAGCAGATGGTGAGTACACTCAGAGACCTGGGTAAGGATGGAGGTGAAAAGGATATTGATCTCATTTACTTACTTCCTTACTCGAAGACCTTGGAAATCTTCAGGCATTTTCTCATCTTTAACATCTACTGTGAAATCAATCATCTGGTGAATGATGAGTGATTTGCAAATCAACAATTCTTGACCATATGACCTTGTAATCTTTTCTCCCAAAGCTAGTCTGCAGTCCCTCAACATCTGTCAGAACTTGTAACTTGTGTTTTCAAAATCAGGTGCTTGGGCCTCCTCTATTTAGTGAACTGAATCTATATAGTGGCAGTGCCTTTTCCTTCCTGAGACATATAAATTCATCTGAGTCTGACAGACAATTTTAAAAAATCTTATTACAAATAAATAAGGCAATAGTCTTACCAAAGTTTTTTATATTCAATGAAAATATTTACTTTTGGCCATAATGGTATAAAAGATACACAACACAGTCACTCCAATAATATATAATTGCTCACTACTTTATACCAAGCTGCACTGTCTACATGGGATTAAATAGGTAGACATCTAAAAGTAAACAAAGCATTTACATAATCAAAAAGATATTTGCCAAAAGTATTATAGAATTTGGTAGTGATTGAGAACATTACCTACTTGACAAAGACTGGCATGAAATTACATATTATCTGTTCTTAATATGTTCTGACTTCACACATGAAAGACAGCTAGTCTGGAAAAATATAAATAATGTAGTAATTCAAATCCACAAATTTTATAGTTAGAGATAATGAGGTCTTTCCCTCAAGTGCTGTAGCTCACTAAGATACATCTGTATACAGAAACAAAATATCTTCTAATTCAGTTTTCTTATTAATAGGCCAAAATTTGCACTCTGAATATTTCATGGAAGACTCAATGTAACAGTAATGCATGTAAAATCTATACAAAATCTATCAATATTATTACTATTGATAGAGTCATAATTGGTGAAAAAGTAATGAAATGGGTTCATAAAGTTGGTCTTCTGTTTTTGAAACCAAAAATACTGTTTTATTTCCAAATATAATTATTAATTTTTACTAATAAAATTTACAATGTCACTTTCCACTGAGCTGAAGTTCAAGGCAGAACACAATTTGGAGACATAAATACAACTTGCCTGGCACTTGGTCTTCATCCATTACTGCATAAGTGCAGGAAAAACTTTCTGGGTGTAAAATTTCTATTCTAGTAATTGTGCATCTGAAATAATTGTTCAAATCAAATTGAAAACATATATATATATATATATATATATATATATATATATATATATATATATTAAACAATGTGTGTATATATATGTGTGTGTGTGTGTTTGTGTGTGTATTTAACAATGTATATAACACACACACACCTACATATATACAACAATTAATAAGAGAGTTTAGAACCCAAAGAAGAAATAATGTACTGTAAACAGCAATATTTTTTTTCTAAGCAAAATAGAGTGTTTTCCACTCAGAGTTGCAGTACTGATTTCACAGATGAGGAACCAGATTGACATCAGTGTAAGAAGGCCATGCCATCAAGCAGATGTGGGAATGTTACTCCACCAGTCTGGGCCTCTATTCCTCATTTCTCCAAGATCAAAACAGACTTCTCAAGTGTTTTCTAAGTCCAGTTTGACTAGCAGAACTTCACTCTACAAATAGTTTTTGAGTCATTTTTTTTCTACGTGTTGCTATAGTATCAGTTTTCAATTTATCTAGTGATGTATGTGTATACATTTTCCTCACACTCCTCACACATTTAACATCTGTTTGTCCATCTTCAATGCTGAATGGACATATCTTTCTGTCTTGTGGATTGCCAGGACATATTAGAAAACTGCTCCTACAGAAACAGTGCACAGAAGCTATCGGTATTTAACCTGAACCTTTTATTATTTAAAAGAAAGAGCAGTACACTAGAGAATCTAAGATATTTTACATCCAGTCTTCTCCTTCAGTGTAACATTCCTAATATTGTTTACCCATCATCATCTCATTTGCATTTATACAGAAGTGGGAAATATTAGAGCTCATTTACCATAAGGTAAATGAAGGTGATATATGTTAAAAAAAAAAAATGTCACACTGTGGTAAGATTTCATTTAACTTTTTATTGTTTCAAAAGTTTTTACAGATAACTTATCAATGAAATATGAAATGAAGTAGGTGTTGGGAGAATAATTTCATTCAGATTCATTCCTGAAAGTTCTATTTTTATCAATATAAAATTGTATAATCTTTCTTTTTTTCTTTTTTTTTGGTGGGTACTGACTATGCATCTAGGGCTTATAGTGTGCAAACCATGTACTTTATCATTGAGCTTTTCAGCCTCCTGGTTTATGATTGTAAGATTCATCAAAGGAAAAATATAAACTATGTGATTTTAATAAGAATAGTATAAATTAACATATAAGTACTTTATGGAAATAATTAGAAAATCCTAGTCTCACTAAACACAGTGATGATTTCTAGAACATTCTAGAGGACTTTGAGTAATTTGTTTGGTTCGAAGTACATCTGACAGAAATTAATCTGGGAAGCCCCTCAGGGGAATCTTCCTTCCTAAATGTCCTTGAGTTAGATCTTTGGCAACAATTAGTGTCTGGCATGATCAGGAATCTTAATATTATAAAATGATTTTATATACATGGCATACAATTTAGGAAAAAAAGTTACACTGCCTATGTCAAAGTCAATTTAATATGTACACCTACAAGGGACTTTTTAGAAATGAATAACTTACTAGTCACTAAAATCTTCTAATTAAATATAATAACATCGAGGCTTTTGCTTCTTTGCTTTGATTTGAGTTCAATGAAATGTGTTTTTGAAGTCAATCTTCCAATGTACGGTTGTAACCTATTGAATGCTTATAAACTAACAAAATCTATTCACATTTATTTGTTTTCATTAAAAGATATGGCAGCATTTATGTAAATAAAATCTGTAACATTTTATCTCCTAATGTAAGATACTTTGAAATAATAAACTTTTAATTATGACATTAATACTCAAATATTTCTCACTCTACTTTTCTGTAAGATAGAAATAAAATATGCTTAGGAACTATTTAATATTACATGAAATATAAGTGAAAAACATGTACTAGAGTAAACTCCTTGAAGAAAATAATTTTCATTTCAATTTTGGAGATTAAACTTAAACTTCAAAATTGTGTTCGAGACACTGAGAGTGTTTAGGTCATTTAAAATATAAATCTGTAAAATAAGATAATTGATTATGCAATTAAGTAATACAAACAGCAAAATGATATTCTATTTAATCATTTAAATATGACTTAAGTTCTCAGGTCAAAATTACAAGGTCAAAATTTCTTCATCTCCTTTTGTCATTTATCTTATAAATTTCTGGTGTTGCTCATAAGTGCATTTGGCTCACAACCGCCTGCTCTTAGGGCAACACACACAGATACACACATGACATTCCTGAGGAGCAATAAACCAGTTTCTTTCACCTTGGCAGATGTTGCTTATGTTGCTGGCAGATGATGAAGCCAAGGAAAGACACTTGTCATCCCAAATCCCAGAGACCAACACTTTTATCTCAGAAATGAAAATACCTCACTCCTAAGTCCCTGAAATGGAAAGATATGAACAAGAAAGCGACTCTCCAGCATACTTTTGTTCTAATGACTTCATCTACTGAAATGCAGAAGTTCCCTTTGTTGAGGCAGCGGTTCAAAGTTGTCCTTCCTTGACTCTCTTGGCTCCTGGAGTTCACTGTCACAGTGGTCATTTAATCAGGATTCCTTTAAAAGCAGTTGAGTGCTAGCTGAATATCCCCGGAGGGCTGATTCTCTTCACTTGGAGTCCATTTTGACCCCAGATGCATTAACCTGGGCTGCCCACATCCCTTCCTGCGCTGTCACATAAGATATACTCCATCTCAAATATAGAACACCGACCTTGAAAAAGGGAGAAAAAAGCGAGCCCATACACTCCTGCATGCGCGCACACACACACACACACACACACACACACACACACACACAAACGGGTGCACCTGTACTCACATACACACACTCGGTAACCCAAGCTTACATCTCGGTTCTGTCAGAGTGATTTCTTATTTTATTTTACTGAGAAGTAAAATTTTATCTTATATATTTTACTGAAAATTCTGTGCTTTGTCACTTCTGGGTTCCTGTCCCACAGCTGTGCCAATCAACTAGAAGGGGTCCTTCCCTAAATTACAGCACATAATTCTGTTCACGTTTGCACTATAACTGCTTAAAAGTAAAGTAGGAACTGTACAGGCAAAATACTTCAGAAACAATCTTGGTGCTATGCTGTTAAAATTCAGATCTGCAATAACCCCCCAAAGCCTCCTGAGTGCAGAGGTGGGGCTTTCTGACGATAATTGGGTCATGGAGAGTCTTTCCCTCATTATTGGATTCTTAACACACTTATGAGTTCACAGCAGCATGCACTTTTAGAAGATGAGCTGCCATGGAGGGTCAGGCACCGAGACAACACCTGGGATGGTGTATTTGTATCCCTGGCCCCTTCCTCTTTCACTACTTTCTGTCTTTGAAGGTTTGGGCACCTTTCCTCTGCTACACTCTGGTCATGGTGTTCCTGCTTTGCCTCCAGAAAACCATGGGCTCAATCTTCTGAAACCATGAGGCAAAGAAAGTTCTTTCTCTGTTAAGTTGTGTATGTCAACCATTTTTGTTCTATTGATGGAATGCTAACTGATGCAGGGAGAAAGCAGAGACAGAATCATTAAACAATACGTAATTGACAGTTCTCATTCTACCTAGTCATGTGGAATTCTTTTTCTGAACTGTGCATAAGAATGTGGTAGTGGAAAGGCCTGGCTTCTGCGTGACTATGGTCCTGATTTTATATCATCCCATGTCCTTTGTTCAAATCATCATCAAAAATGGAAACAGGGAAAATATGTATGGGCATTACAGCCACATTTGCCAAACTGTCATCTACCTACACCATTACCGTACTGTATAATCTCATGAAACTTCCGTAAATGTCTTCTGCCAATTAGCATTTTAGAGGGTTCTGTGGCCATCATGCTCTCATTTTGGAGCTGGGATGTTTCATTATCCTCAATTAAAACTCTCTGAGAAGCAAGATTGGCAAGCATTTATTTATATATTTTCCTTAGAGGCAGCATGGGAGGCATGGATTTTGTAAAGCAGGCAGGGTGCTGTTCTGTGCGGCTTCGAGAGGCAACTGTGGTGAGGAATAATCCTCCTAATGTGCAGTGATCCCCATTAAAACATAAAGCATCATTGTGGAAAGCAATTTGCTCAGTAGCAGAGAACTAACAGGGTTTCTTATTGTGTTTCAATAACAAGGAAGCACAGGAAAGAAATGCTGAAAAAGCTCCCGAAACTCTTTTAATTTTGTTCAAATGTGATTTTCCTCCGTGAAACCAATGTACAAAGTTGAAATCTTTCCTATTACACGTAGAAGCAAGATCTATATGCATTTCCTGTAAATTATCGTTTTCCAACTTCAATGAATTTAAAGTCTGTTTTGTGTTTTCCAAATTGTGATTGATACAACTTTGAGCCTATGACATGGATCCTGTCCAACAATAAGAGCAAATCCACAACTAGGTCAAAAGTTGATGCGCTTGGAGTTCTCAGCAGTTTTGTTATAGTTTGTACAGTGTTTCCCTGTCACCAACTATTGCTGTAGCATAGCGATGTGAAAGGTTACTAAATATTAATAATAAATTTCACAAACATCAATAGCATCCTTAAAAGAATCCTTCTTACATTATATAGTCAAATCAATAATAACATAAATATATCAGATACTAATATTATGTATTAGAAGCTCCTAAATTCAAAATTCAATAGTACCAATCAGTGGACCTACTTAGAAGAAAATAGTAAGCCATTTTTATATTTAATTTATTAGGCATAACATAAGTAAATATTAGAAACCACTTATGATTGTAATGTATGTATAAACACATAAGCATGTGTTTAAAATTCATAACTAGCTTACTTGGTTTTATAGCATCATTCACTCACCCAAGGGTCAAGGAACCAAAAACATATTTTTTTTCCTTTTCAGTGTTCAGTGGTAGTTCCCAGTAGTGACAAACAGTGCTTATGATCTTTGCTTGGCCCAGAAGAGACATGGCTCCAGTGTGGCATACCCCTTCCAGAGCCCTGCAGTCCACATGCTATAGCACGGGTTCAGCCCTGTACTCTCTGAGCTGCGCTGCCCTCACAGCTGGTGAGAAGACACTGCCCGTGACTTCACCTCTAGGCGGCAGATGTTTCTCACTTAGGCACAGATGCTGAGTGTCTGCTCAACCCTGACATGAGCCTTGTGTTCTGGACTAATTGGGTCAGCAGAGTCACAATTAAGATTTGAATAATTAGATAACAGACATGATTACTTTTGTAATTAATCCTTGTATTGAGTCATCAGTGCTGCATCCTGGTCCATACGTAATTCAAATGGAGACAGTGAGTCTTAACAGCAATGAGCTACTAAAAGTATCATGAAACTGATCCCCTCAAATGCAGATGTTTTTATATATGACCTTATGTGTAGATATGCATTTCAATTTTTCATATGAAAAGTACTATGTTGGATGAAGATGATCCACTTCAATTCTTTCCAATAAATTTCTTTAGTGTTGAGATCTACACTGAAGTATACTCCCCGTCATTCTTTTTTTTAGGAAGCTTATGATGTAACACATACACAACGGATTAAAGATGACTCCCTTTCTTGCTCACAATCACAGAGCCCCTAATCTTAGAATTTCTTGTGGTTTGACCATGAATCTCACCTCTTGTCTCTATTCTTCATTTTCTTTGTAATTCCCAAAAGAAAAATTCTGGTACTGAACCAAAATGCAGAGAGTCCCCCTAGATCCTTCCTGTGTCCATTCCTTCCAGGAATCTACTCTGGATTCATTTTAACTCATCAGTTTTCTGTAACAATGTCTATCAGTCCCATGAATCGGAGTCTCCAGCAGCACCCTTCTCATGCTCACCCTACAAGCTTCACATTCCAACCCATCACCAAATAATGTAATTTTCTTTCTGAAGAATTTCTTAAGTTCAGGTATTTCTCCCTCAGCACAAGGTGGGCATTTGTGATCCCTTCCTGAAGTAACATGATACTTTCCCTTCCTTATGACAGCCCCATTCCACAACTGATTCTCTGAGGCTGTTGTAGGCCCCTCTCCCATGCCTGTCCTGTCTCTGTCTCTTAGCCATACCTTGGTCTGTCAGTCATTTAAATATGATCACATCCACTTCCTAAGGTGTGAACTCGTCCCTTGGCTTGGAATATCTTTCCCTTCCTCTTCATCTGACAGACCATAGATCCTGAGTTCTGTTCATCAGTTATTTCAAGGAGGCTTCTATCTCTCACATCCAGTCTTTACCAAATCTTTTGAGGCTCTCATTAGCACTGCTCACATTTTTTTTTTTAGCATTTTCCTTGTCTTATGTGTTTTGGTCTGTGTTTCTGGCTTCTAGTTATAATGAATCTGGCCCAGTTTTGGACATGCTAAGAGATACTTCACTCATCAGGTAATGAGACAGTGTTTTATTCAAAAGGAGTTAAATGTATGGTCAGCAACTAAGAATGGAACAGGTCTCCCAAGTCAATGCTCAGCATTTATATATAAATTGGCCATAGTGTTAATATTCTACTTCAAGAAAAGATCCTGTCATAAGTGTTTTTATGTGTTACAAAATTAGTATGCAAGGATAGATATGTGGCAGACACAGGATATGTTGCCGAGGACATGAATAGATTTAAGATGCAGACTGGGCCTGTAAGAAAATTAAAATCCAGTGGGGAAGTCAAATCCCAAAACCAAAATCAGATGCATGAGGAAAATGTAGTAAAAAAGTAAATTAGTCAAGCTTTGGAGATCAGAGAAAGATCTGCTGATAAACATGATGTTACCTGTGAGTCTGAACCAGAGGTTAGGAATTTTCCAGAAAAGTTATAAGGAATGAAAAGGCATGGAGGGAAATAAGTCATGCAGAGTGGCCCCGTGGACAGCTTGGATGAGAGGCATATAAGGTGTGTGTGTGTGTGTGTGTGTGTGTGTGTGTGAAGGTGCACATTTATGAATGTGATTGCAGATTGTCTAGTGGCTAAAGAGAAAGAACTGATGAAACTTAAAGTGGTGGAGGAAGTTTGGAAGCTGCCTCATAGGTCTCATGGCACTGGCTCAGAGGTCTTAATTCCTATTGCTGATAATAGCCAGCCATGCAAGCTTTCCCGTAAGAAAGTGACAAAATTGAATCTGTACATTAGCCAGAACATCGCTGGGAAGAGTGAGCATAAGGAGAAGAGATGAGAGGCCAATTCTTGCTATTTCTGCCTTCATATAAATGGGCTGCAGGAAGACCTCTGTGTCGGAGACAGGAAGTTTGAGAGTGAAGACTCATAGTTAAAGAACAGAAAGTAAATCTGAGATATATGATACAAGGAAAGAGTGTGCAAAATATGGAGTTTAGGATGATACTTAAGTTTCAAAAACACGGACTTAGGAAAATCATATTGTAATCAACATACTTTAGCTCCTCTGGCTGATGAATTCAAGTCATATATCCTTGTTTATTTCTCCTTGCTGATTTCTGAGTGCTTATATTTTACCAGTTTTTATGGATGTAATAGTTTTCCAAATAACAATTTACCATTTTATTTCTTTTGATTTTCTCTTTTTTTTTCTTTTGGGTTTCCTATTTAAAAGAAAATATAAGATATTTAAAATTGATTTTCAAGGCACATCCATTTTCTTATATTGTCTCACTTAACTTAATCTTCTTTCATGGGTGAATGGTAATCTATTGTGTCTTAATAGAATATTTTCTTTATACATTCATAATGGACATACAGGCCACTTCCAAGATTTAACTATTATAAATTGTGTTGCAATAAACATCAGTATGCATGTAACACTATAATATGATGTTTAATTTTTTCAGGAAGACACCTACAAAGGGAATATCTAGGTTAAATGGAATGTCTAGGTTTTTTTTTTTTTTAAATCTCCACTCTGATTTCTGTGACAGTTCCACTAGATATCTTATGATCATTCATAAAGATCATTGAGTGGGTTGGTTGACTGCATTAAAATCTTGGCTAAATACAGGAGAGTAGGAATTGGAATGTGTACTTTGGCTCAGTATAGGTTAGTAACATGAATATACAGGCATGATTTATGAAGGGTTAGTACTGAAACCTTTTAAATAGAATTATTTTTAAATAATTGATCAGTAACATCTTACTCAGTGAAAGTGAATAATGAATTCTTTCTAGTAATTAGCCAACATTCCCATAATTCCACTAATAAAAGGGTCATAATCAGAAAAAGAAAACAAAGGGCCCATAGCAAAAGTCTAGGGTAGAGTCTGAAGTTTGTCTCTGACATCTCACCAGCTATGAGTTCTGATACCATTGCAGAAAGATCTGTTTGAATACAGGACTGTTGTAAAAGTTGTTCTGATCACAGTGAGAAGCAGAGTTTTGCTCAACCATTCCAGTATCAGACCTGTGTTCCTGAGAGGTGATACGATTGTATTCTTTGTATCCTACCTCATTATCATTATTTCTTGATTTTGGAAGGAACAGAACAAAAGAAAAACCTTTGCAGTCGGCATGCATGTACTATTGGTCTTAATGAAAATACAGCCTCAAACTATTTATAGAAGAATTGAGAGAGAAGATGGTGATTTTGTCTTGGAACTATAGTGCTGAGCAATGGCAAGGGCCAATGCTGCCCAGAGGAACTGGGAGCTTCTTAGAAGACATCAGGTCGAGTAGCTCTGAGTGGCAAGTGACAAAAGGTCAGAGATGAAAGCACAAGGATCTTACTTGAGCAAGTCTCCCAGGAGCCTTCACAATGCGCCAGGGGAGAAGTTCCATGTACCAGGTACAGCAATCAAAGCAGAGGTCTTGAGACATCATAAAGTAGTATACCATGAAACAAGCATCTTTTTTTGGTTTGTTTTTTGTTTTTTTCATTTTTTATTTCAGGACCAAGCATTTGGCTTGCTATAGGCCCTTCATAAAAGTTATTTTCCTGGCTTGCTGGTAAACAGGCTTTCTTAGCTAAAAATTATTGCAGAGAGTTGGGAGCAAGGTTAAGGCTGAGATCAGGGACATAGTCTATGATAACTCTGAAACTGAAGGAGGAGGGAAAATAACAAGGAGAGGCCATGAAAGTAGGGAGATCTGGAAAATGAAATTGACGTTCACAGCAATAAGGTGACTGTTATAAGCCAGGCATTTTGCTAAGCTCATTTATTGTGGCGTCTCTTAATATAACAACCCATAAAGTTGATAATATAATCTGTGTTACACTAGAGAACAAGACTGGAGCATTAAAAGAGTCAAAGAAAACTGCCTACAGCTATGGAGGTAATAACGTATAGAGTCAGATTGAAATCTCTGTGTGTTTTACTACAAGAGCCTTTCTTTAACTACAAATCATTAGCTCCATTCATTTCTTTCTTTGCAGTCTTGCGTGTGCTACCAATGGAGACACACTAAATTTTTCCTTTGAGAAACTTATCAGCCTCTGTGATGGCTGTTTCTTCATATGTGATTCCATTATTGCCCAAAACCGAGAACATATAAGATGTACAACTTATAACTTTTAACATTCTCTTTCTTATTCTTGAATTTTGTTCAACAGTAAGGTAACCCTTGAGAATTTAGTGCTCATTCTTTTAGCCACATGGTCTCTTTTTCGTATGGAAGCACATACATAGGAGACATGAATTAGCCAATCAGATACCTCAGTTGTTTTTATTTTTTTAATTTTAATTTAATTCAGTTTTATTTTATTTTTTTGAGACAGGGTCTTGCTTTTGTAGTTCAGGCTGGCCCTGAGCTCAGCCTCGAACTCACAGCAATCCTCTTGCCTCTGTCTCTACTTTCCAGATTACTGGTGTGAGGCACCTCACCTGGCACTGTGGTATATGGTTCTGATTGCTGGTGGCATGAGTATCCAAGCCTGGCATTGTTGTATGTGGTAACCAGGGACTGATCCCAGGGCCCTTGTACTTGCAAGGCAGCCACTGGAACCACTGAACTAAATCCCTGGCCCAGATATCTCAGATTTATTTCATCACTAGTAAAGGAAAAGTGGTTCTACACATTTTAATCAGAGGATATAACTCTATGATTCTGGAAGTATTTAAGAAAGAATAAATGCACAGAAGATTGTGTTATATTTCTGAATATTGTATTACAGATATCCTGGTAGAAATTATATGGGTGTGTATACATGTGCATGTGCATACACATGTATCTGTACATGTGTGCCTCTGAGTGAATTTTCTGTCTCATTTCTGAGGGATAAATAGGATTTTCTCTACTGCTTTCTGGAGTCCTTTTCCAAGGTGCTCCCATTATGCAAATCCCAGAGCAATTCAGCAACATGAGTACTGAGCTGACCCCAAGTTGCAGAAGACTTCATGGCTTTCAAAGTTCCTTTAAAATGATATATGCATAGGGAACTGAGGCAATGACTTCAACATACAAGACCGGTTAAAACAACTTCTGAGGTACCCATAGGCTTTTTCTGTACCCTCTCCACTCCTTCTTTTCTGTCTCTATCAGCTTTAGTGCCTTGTGGTTTTGAGATAACCCTGTGCCTCCTATATCACATTTTTTCTCTGGTGTAAGAAACCCAAATTGTAACTGAATGCCACATTTTTTTAGAGGAGGTCTTAAGTGAAAATTAAATTCAGTAGTCAAAGGACAGAGCCCCTACTGGCTAGATGGAAAGAGGCATTAAAAGATATGGGCTACAACCTGAGCCTCCAGAACTCTCAGCTTCTTTTCCTTGTAATCTACCTACTCTGTAGCATTGTGTAATTCACAACAAATAATAAGCACATCTAGCAAGAATGAACTTTGCTTTTGTAAGGCAAGCAAACAAACTGTGCTTTTCATATTTGATATGAGTCAGAGGAAAGATGGTAAGTTGCCTTTCAATAAATGTAAGCTGCCACATGTCCCATAGGGGAGATTTGAACCCAGATAATGGTCATATAAAAAGTATTAGAGCATTAAACATGAGTATGGCAGCTTATCAGATACTTGAGAGGCTGAAGCAGGAAATCACTTGAGCCCAGGAGGCTAAAACTAGCCTAGGAAACAAGAGCCTGCTTCTAGAAAGTTAACAGATAAATAGAAAATATTAGAACATTGGCCTAGATATCAATTGTATGAGTAAATGGGTTTTCATGTGGAAGATTAATTTTATTGTTGCTACTGATATTTTAACTACTTACCAATTCATTTTTTGAGAAAGCAGCTAATCAAATAAATTTGGCTATAAAGAGTCTCATATATCTCAGTGCAGAATTCTGCTTAAAGTGAGAGAAAGCTTTTGCAGTCAGGTTGCTTCAAGAAGAAATGATCTACTTGAGAAATGATTTGAATTTAACCTGCCTATTCACATCATGAAAGTCTTCGAGTAGGGTTCTACTATGACAGATTCACAAGCAAAAAAGCACAGGCAGTAGAGAAGCTCTCTGTCCACTTGGCCATGAAAGACAGATAATTCAGGAGAATGCAAGGACAAAGCAAGAGAGACACGGAAGCAATGGAGCAGGGTGTTAGGTTCACATATTATTGTATTGTTTACGAACGAAGGCCTCATCACCAACAGTATTTGCTTATTGAGTGGAATCACTGTGGCACTTTCATTACTTCATATAAAGCTTCACTTGCTGTTTTTGCTCACTGCAGCTTAACTCTGGGGTGGACTCCTCTCCCCAAGCCTAAACCTTCTCTTAAATGTCTTATAAACCAAAATGGCTTAGCATCCAGCACAGAAACAAACTCCTGATTTCTAACTATACTTCTGAGTAGGTACACAATTATGAAGTAATAAGCCACTTTTCTTTATTTCCTGACAAGAGATCTTTCTCTATTATGTTTGTATCATGTTCCTCCTTAGACACTAGTCATGACATTTATCTTCACTTTGTGTTTCTCTCTCCTTTCAGATGTTTGCCTTCAGGCACACTGATAAAAACAAACAGAAAATGAACATTATATTTGGTTTATCTGCATTAAAAATCTTTTTTTTTCCTGAAAAGCTATTTAAAATGTCATGTGTGCCTTGTGAAGGCTTTTAGAAAAATCCTGGGACCTGGACCCAGATAACCCAAACTGTATTTCTGCAGAGACTGCAATTTCCTTTGGGGGGATTATGTTTCCAGGGAAGATTGCTTCTAAATATCTGTGAGAGAAATACTTTCCAGAATTAATGCTGTTGTTTACTGTCTATTGATTTTTAGAGCAAATCATCTCACCTCACACGGAGGGCAAGTAATAAAAATACAGTTTAATTACAGCAATATTAAGTATAAAAATGTAATCATTGCTTTTAAACATGAGAGGTCAAATTATGTCTATCTTGAGTGTGTTTTTTTGAGTATTAATTCAAAAGTATAGCCAATTTCTGTTATTTGTTCTGCCAATTATATTTTTATAAAGATCAAAAAGCCCAAGAATAAGAATTAGTGTAGCTCATCTAATTATGAATTTAAAAGCCATAAAATTGGTACTTTTGAAGAGAATAGACTTTTGAGTTGAAATCTGTATGTTCATTGATCACAATGTATGAGAAATGTCATCCACTTATTACACAGAAAGGACCTGGTTGAAAATAGGTGACCTTTATGCAGTGCTGTGAATAATTTCCACTGCTCGTTAAAGCACAAGATATTAGCACAGTACATAAGGTGGTATGATAATTGAAATACAAGGTTATTCCAGCACTTTCAAAACCACTGGATATTCTGAATTCATCTGATTTCTACTATCTTTTATTGGTTTTGGAATTTCATGAAGATAATATGGAAGATTTACATAGTTTTATGAATGAAAAGAGTTTAACTTTCCAAGTGGAAGAAACAAACAGTGCCTTGTGAATCACTGCACTTTCATGCGGGGAAGATACTTAATTCATACATGCACCATGGATTTCTGTACTGAATAAATGCCATTCACTAGGAATGTGGTAGTGAATGAGTATATGACTGTCATCTTTAAAAATGGAATTTGGCATTATGAACAGTGTACGATTCTGTGAGTTGAGTGGAAGGGACATCGATTCTGCTATAGAAACTTATAGAAGGAGAATTTCAATTGGTCTTTACCATCAAGTGATTCAGACATGTAAAGACTCAATCTGACAAACAGAAAAGATACAACCTGAATGATGAAACAGAAATGACTTTAAATATTCCTGGATTAGACAAGAGGATTCATTGTCTAGAACCTGTACAGAAATAGATGCTAAGTAAAAGTTTCAACCATTCCAAAATGGATGGAAAACTATTAGAGAAGCCTCTATAATAAAGAAAATTTGACAAGATTCTGTTTAGAATGATCAATATTCTGGCATTGTGGTGTATTCTTTAGTGAAGAGAGATAATGTAAAGAGATCATAAGGTAAGTGGTAGACAAAGGTGACATGATGTGTGGGAAGGGGAGAATGAGGATCTATGTGAGGAGGTTGTAAGAGAGAAGACTGAAAAGATAAGTTGGATCGTGGATGTGTGGTGTGTGAAACAGAGGCCCACCCTGAGAGAGACTTCAACTGGACACAGTGGATAGACCACCGTCTGGGTGCTGTTCACTTGGACAGCAAAGAGAGACAAGGTACAAAGATTTAGGGGACAAGACTAGAAGTCATCATTCCCTCCATTTCTACCATTACACTGTTCTTGTTTTCCTCCTTTTGCTAACTCTGTCCTCTCTCCTTCCACTAGTGAGTAGGTAACAGCTACCTCACTGACATTCATACAGGTGTTGAGGCTGGAGCAGTGTCCAGAGAGAGGTCCTTATTTTCAAGAGCCTTATTACAAAGGAAAAACTTTGAACAGAATGTAAGTAGCAAATGTGAGATTAAAAGTAGAAACATAATGGGGAGTGATGTTTTTGTACAATGTTGAGAGAAAACATAGGAGAAACTGACTTGATTTCACCAAAAATTGACAATGCCAAACATAAGTTTTTTCACAAAAGTGGTAGAGATTTCCTAAAGAAATATAACACCCAGTATTCTACTTCTGAAATGAATGATCCAAACTTCCACCCTAAGTATGTTAATGATATTAAATTGGAAACTTTTCATTGAGTTTGATAATCTACCAAAAACAGAGGAAGACGTATTAGCTTTTCTGTTAGAATATGAAAAGTTTTCTTTACCAATACTAACAAACATAACCTTCCCTGGCCTACCACTTTTCCTAACTTCTGGAACTAAAAATAATTCACTGTTCTGATACTAAAATACAGAGCTTTACTCAATCATACATAGCCACACTTGGTAAAATTCATGCTCATTAAATCTTTCATTTAGTTCAAATTCTGACATCTAACATTTCATGAATTATTGGTACAACAACTTAAATTCTTAGTCTCTATTTTCCAACATCATTATAAGATTACTTTGTCTTTTAGAGTTTTTGTTTGTATTTTAAATATTCACATATCTTTTAAAAATTTATATTACAGTAAGTGTGGTGATACTTAATAATGGACTATATCCTGAGATTTATAGAATGAGAAGCAATGGTTCTGCCCTCTCTAGGCAATAAAATTTCACAGTAACATCATTATATATGAATTTCATTGTTGACTAATGTGTCGTTATTGAGTGTACTCTAAGGGTACACACATACATATGTGTGCATTATAATTTCAAGTAGTAAAAACATAAAATTTCATAACAGAGCACCTATAAATGAGTCTCTCCAATTCATATAATATTTGAATTGCTCCATTTTATCAGTATTGAAGTTTCAGCTCCTTTTATGGACATATATGAAATTTTCCCCTTTTATCCTCATGATACAACACACTAATGTGGAGGGGAAGAGTGATGAAAATTTGCACATCATATTATTGTGCTTCTTTTCTTTATGAATTTTATTAGGAGTCAATATTCGTTTTTTGTTTTCTATACATTCAAGATATCCTTCAGTTTCTTTTTTTTTTTTCCCCTATAAAAAATCTTTCTCTTTTCTGACAGGTTAGTAGCTATGCTCTTTGTATGATGATTACTCTCTGCATATGATTATTCATGACATTGTATTGTAACTTCTTCTCTTTTGCTGATTTTCCCTCCACTGGGCTAAGCACATTAAGCTAGGAAATAGATATCATTCCCACTTATATTTCCTACTCAATATAGTATATAGTACTTTAAAAGTATGAAATAATCATGAAATAAACGAAAATTATAGTTGTAAATGAAAAATATGTCCCAGTTTTATGTAACTTTAAACAAGAAAAAAGGTATTATATATAGCATAGACTGCTATTTGAACACAAACCACATGAATTTGGGGAATATCTATTTATTCTTTGTTCAATATCTATGTTATTAAGATAGAATTATTTTAGATATTGGACTGAGCTTTGAAAAAAATAAAAAAATCCACCTTCATGAAATTTATATTCCAATTCTTAATAGTAAGAGGGGAGAAAAATAATCAAATAAAATGAAAAGTATAAATTTTGAGTGATGTCAAGCATTTTAGAAGGAAACGTTATAAAATGGCAATAAAGAATTTGGGGCCAGTCTCATAATTGTACAATTATGACAATATAAATTATTCAACATTAGGTATAAAGATCTTACCAATAATATAAAATAGATGGCACTTGGAAATCAAGAAAAATATTAAATTGATGGCTGAAATCAACTTCAGCTGATTCAGCTAGGGAAAAATTCAGTGATCCATTAGAGGAAAAAAGTTGAAGTGACAAATAACCCATTAGCATTAGGACTGCACTGCTAAAAATGAAAAGAACTGAGCAGCTGTTGGAGAAGTCAGCATTTTTTGGTAACTTCTGAACTTCTGCATGGAATTACACTCATTAATGTTAATGTTAAATGTTACCAACCATTCTACCCAAGGAAGACTGAGGAATCATGACTATCCTGTTCCTTAGATGCCGAGGTTGAGATATATTAGTAATGTTTCCTTAAATGTCTTTTCTTTGTAAAGTATTCAATTAGCCCACAATCAGAGTGGGACATACATGTATATGTTGGGAAATACATATGCATATACTTCTCAAATTTCACATAGATCAGAAATAAAAGAAATAAGTAGAAAGAAGCTTAGAAGTAAGCTCATTGTGAGAGATAAGTGTTCCTCAAGAAGATCGATCTATCTCTGGCCCCAGGGAGCTCATCCCACAATAAGTTCTCTATTCAATCTTTGCATACTTATGGCAACTATGAGTAGAAAAGGGATCTTGGGAGCAGGGATTGAAACATTTTTCATCTACCCTCAGCACTGACATTCCTGAGAGGGTCTTGGAAATGCAGAACCTGAGCCAAAGTCCCAGATCACTGTTTCTGCAAAGCGTCTGCATATCCACACAAGTTCCCACTTTGCTGGTCTAGAGTGGCAGGTCTCAAGCCTTACCACACAGTACAGTTACTAGAGGACTTCAGACAGATCTGTGATTAAACCAGATTTCTGAAAGCTGAGATTTTAATGAAATTATCTGCCATGGCTCAAATGTGTGTCTCCTGAGTCTTTTTTGTAGACTTATCAAATCAGTACTTCAAGAATAAAATTCAAGGTTCTGTAGTTGCAAGTCATATGGAAGTTGTGTCCTCTATAAACTAAAATGTTTGAATGTGTGTTCTGGATTCCATTGTTGAATCCACAACATATTTTTATCTTGTCACTTGAAAAAATATACAAAGTATGGAATGAAGTAATTTTTAAACAAATGATACATAGGTAAAAATATTCTGATAGGTGTAACTTGGGGATTTAAATCCAACATTAAAATATGGGTAAGAGAGTGGGTAACAGGAAATAATAACAATGAACTTTTTTGAAAATAGACTTTTGCATCGCTATTTTCAAGACATTCAAATATTTCTATGAAATATCTACTGTGCAGGTAATAAAATCTCCTGGAAGTTAAAGGCCTCTCTTCTAAACAAGAAGTCATCAAATTGTTTCTATAAAACATAAAATAGTGCATATTTTCAGCTTTGTGGTTTCTGTGATCTTATTGTGTCCAACCATTCAATGCTGGCTTTGCAACATGCAAGCAGCCACTGACAATATAGAGATAAATAGCTGTGTTCCAATAAAACTCTATTTATAAAAACAGATCAGGAGCTGTTTCCTCACTCTTACAAACTGAAGTGAAGAGTAGACTAACAGCAGTCAAGAGACTGGCTTTCAATATTTGGTCACTTCCTTTCAATATTCTTAAGAAAGCAACTAAAGGATTAAATACACACTTTAGCCCCTGTCAAAAATAAGAAGGTTTCTCTAAACTAACTTTCAATGTGACATGTTTTTGAAGAAACATCCATCCACTAGTGTAAAACCAACATAAAAAATAAGTGTTTATAAAATTTAATGGTTCTTCTATAAACACAGTATCAGAAAATAGATCTGAGAGTTTCTGGCAAAATTCTAAAGTGTTCATTGTCAGAAGGAAGATAATGAATTTAATTTGCTGTATTTGACAAGCAAAGTGAAGAGTTAATACTAAGTATTACTGTTTATAATAAGAACTACTATTGCACCTAAGAAATTATAAATATGTGATAATATTTTACTCCTCACAATTCTGATAATAACAATAACATGGGGATCTACATTTTAAAGCTGATTAGGAACCCATGGATATTAACTGATTTGGCCAAAGCAAGCAAGTTCCTGGGCATGAGTCTGAATTCAGGACTTTCTGTGTAGAACATATGCTCAGCCAGTAGGCACTGCAGACCCAGTCAATGCCTTTCAGGACTGTGAGTATGTATTCAAGATGTGAGTCACTGTCTCAGTTATCATCAGTTTATCTAAAGGAAACCAAAGTGCTTGTTTTGAATTGGTTAGTGACACTGAAATATTAGAGAAAAAGTATGAGAGATAGGAAAACTATCTCATCAATAAATATGGGATCTTGAATATGATTCCATTTCACATTACTTTTTTCTTATGAGATGTTAGTCATTATGATAACTTAGAAAATATTTGTCTACTAATTGATCAGAAACAATTCTTCTCTTGATACCAACTTCATGATGGGAGATCAGTTGGAATTTCTATAAGCTAATTTCTGAATATCTGACATTTTGCCGCGGCCCATCAGCTCTGAGTGATATGAATGTTACTTTGTAGTTAAAGTCACTTGGTCAGATGCTAGATATGACATCATATAATTGTATAAGGTAGCCTTTGGCAGTTCTTGAGATGGCTGTTACATTTAGTCTCAGTCATCACTGGACTGATGTTTTGAGACCAGTAAGAAATATGTGGACTCTTATTTTTTTTTCTTTTACTTCCCTTAGTACATCTATGTAAAACATAGTGAATCCTTTCATCATTGGAAATTATATATATATATATATATATATATATATATATATATATATATATATATAGTATCAAAAATTGAATTAAGCCCAGAGATGCAAGAATTGTTCAACATACATAAATCAATCAATGTTATACACTATATTAACAGGCTTAAGGACAAAAATCATATGGTCATCTCAATTGATGCAAAAAAAAAAGCGTTTGACGAAGTACAACACCCATTTATATTCAGAACTCTACAGAAGATTGGAAGAGATGGTCTGTACCTCAAACTACTTAAAGCTATCTATGAGAAACCATCCGCCAGTATCATACTAAATGGTCAAAAATTGAAACCTTTCACACTAAGATCAGGAACAAGACAAGGGTGTCCTCTCTCACCACTTCTGTTCAATATAGTTCTGGAAATATTAGCCATAGCAATTAGGCAAGAGAAAGAAATAAAAGGAATAAAGATTGGGAAAGAAGAAGTTAAATTGTCATTATTTGCTGATGACATGATACTCTATCTAGAGGATCCTAAAAACTCAGTTAAAATACTGCTGAAATAGGAGAGTCAGTCCCTTTCACAATAGTGCCCCCAAAAATAAAATACCTAGAAATCAATCTAACAAAGGAGGTGAAAGACCTCTACTCTGAAAACTATACCACTCTGAAAAAGGAGATAGAAGATGATATCAAAAAATGGAAAGACATACCTTGCTCCTGGGTAGGAAGAACCAATATTGTCAAAATGGCTATACTCCCAAAACTACTCTACACATTCAATGCAATCCCGATTCAAATCCCAACAGCATATTTCACAGATTTAGAGAAAAAAATTCAAACTTTCATCTGGAACCACAAAAGACCTAGAACAACCAAAGCAATTCTAAGCAACAAGGACATGGTGGGGGGTATTACAACTACGAACCTGAAACTATACTATAAAGCCACTGTGATAAAAACTGCATGGTACTGGCAAAGTAACAGACACGAAGATCAATGAAGTACACTAGAACATCCAGAAACTACTCCAGATACACTGAGCCACCTCATCTTTGACAAAGGAGCCAAAAATCCTCAATGGAGGAAAGATAGCCTCTTTAATAAATGGTGCTGGAAAAACTGGGCTTTAACTTGCCAAAGACTAAAACTAGATCTAACTCTTTCACCGTGTACCAAGCTAAAATCAAAGTAGATAATAGACCTAAATATTAAAATAGACACTCTAAACCTACTGCAAAACAGGTTAGGTAAAACTCTCAAAGACATTGGCTTAGGGAAAGACTACATGAACAAAACTTCTATAGCACAGGAAATGGCTGAGGAAATCAACAAATGGGACCTCATTCTTTTAAAAAGCTTCTGCACAGCAAAGGAAACCATCAACAGTGCAAAAAGACAACCAACAATGTGGGAAAAAATCTTTACCAGCTCTTCCTCTGATAAAGGGCTACTATCTAGAATATATAAAGAGCTCAAAAAAATCAGCCCACCCAAATTTAATGGCCCAATTAAAAAATGGGCATCTGAAATGAACAGATATTTTTCAGAGAAAGAAGTAAGAGCAGCTAAGAAGCATATGAAGAAATGCTTAACATCATTAGTCATTCGAGAGATGCAGATGAAAACAACATTGAGATTTCATCTCACTCCACATAGAATGGCTGCCATTTCAGAATCAGCCAACGGCAAATGTTGGCGAGGCTGTGGAGAAGAAGGAACCCTTCTCCACTGTTGGTGGGAATGTAGACTCGTACAACCCCTGTGGAGATCAGTTTGGAGAATCCTCAAAAAGCTAGGATTGATGGTCCCATTTGACCCGGCCATTGCCCTGCTAGGTATATACACAAAAGAATTAAAAGACTCTTATCACAGTGACATATGTGCACCCATGTTTATAGCAGCCC
>PVIR01004184.1:0-81234 GCA_004026965.1 Petromus typicus | reverse complement strand
TAGCCGAAGCTCGCGCTTCTATTCTTTTTTTTTTTTTAATCTTTATTGGTACATTAAATATACACATCATGATTGCACTCCATAATGGGGATTTGTACCAGTGTAAGACACAACTTAATTCTCATTTTTTCCCATAGCCCTTCCCACCCTACCACCCCATATACATAAAACTTGCTTCCTTACTTTTTTGTTACAATCTCAACATTGTCCCCTTTCACCTTATTTTACATTGAGCATTTTCTATTTCACAATATATAACATACAATGCTAGGACTCATTTACATCTTCATTTTCTCATACCAGAGAAAAGATGCGATATGTACCTATCTGTGCCCTATTTATTGAGGATATCCTCATAAGTGAAATAAATCGCGCTTCTATTCTAATCACCGCTCTGTGTGACACTCGCCTGCGCTGACGCCTCCGTGCCTGCTCAGACACTCTCCTGTTGTTCAGGCCTTTCGTCCTAGTTTCTTTGCTCCATTCAAATATGCGTATGTAAAACAAGAGAAAAATTTAATGTTTCTATAAAATTATCTGCCTAATCGAGGAAGATATTTTTATTATGATGATTTTTTAATAATTAATGTCTAGGATAACACATACCAATATTCTTCTTTTTACAACAGTTATTGAGGTACTAAACTATATGCAAGAACAAAGCTAAATTCTGTGTGCGGGCTTAACAAAGATTATACATAATTATATAAATAATGAGATGGTAGATTATATAGGCTATAACTATGTTTTTATTATATATATGTTGATTGTACACTGTAGGTACATATTATAGTAAATAGGCATGTATGGACTTAAGACCAGCACCCAGAAATAGATGGAAACTCCCAGAATTATGAACACTGAGAAACAAAGGCAGAGAAGACAGGTTAAGGAAATAAAGCCTCTCTGACAAACTGCATTTTTCTCAGGATCTAATGTGGGAGAGCATTAGACTTGGTGATAAGTGACTCTAAATACCTGATAAGATGAAATATAACATGGGAGAACTAGAAACATCCTATACTTAACTCTTATTAACTAAATATAATTACCACACAAATGTTAATATATGTAAATAAATTATAAATCACCCCATTTGCTTCCCCTTCTTTTGCATCCATATCAATCTTTTTTTTTTTTTTACAGGGTCTCACTTTGTAGTTGAGGCTGGCCCTGAGCTCAGCCTCCAACTCACATCACAGCAATCCTCCTGCCTCTGCCTCCCGAGTGCTGGGATTACAGGCGTGAGCCACCATGCCCGGCACTGTGGTATGTGACACTGTTTGCTGCTGGGCGTGAGTCTCCACATCCAGTATGGTATGTGGTTACCGGGCAATCGAACCCAGGTCCTTGCACTTGCAGGACAGGCATCAGAACCACTGAGCTAACTCCCCCGCCCCATATCAATCTTTCACTAAGCCCTCTCAGTCGTGTTTCCAAATTTGCCTTAAGTGCAGCACTTGCTTCTGATCTCCACAGCCACCATCTCCCTCCACAACTTGCTGGCCTCCCGGCTTCCACCCCTGCCTCTGCACAGCAAATTCTCCCCAGGCTGCTAGATGGTCTTCTTAAAAAGCGCGACCGCACCATGTCAGCTTCCTCGCCAGCACCCGTCAATGTTCCCACTTGCCCAAATGCCAGACTTGCCCTCGCAGTATGACCCACTGCCAGTTTTAAACTGATTCCCTTCTCCTGCCCTTACCCGACACCAGCACCCTGCCCTCTTCCGGCTCCCACTCCCGGCCAGTTTACTCCTCCTTTGGGGTCTCTCATCTCTCTTCCTGGAGGCCCTTTCCACCCCTTTTATTTGCTACTGCTACATCTTCATTCTTTAGGCCTCAGCTTAAAATCACATCGAATTAAGTGGAATCATAGTTCAGTATTAAAAAGTACATTAAAAAGCTAGCAATTCTTTCTGGTAGGAGAGTTTCTACGCGGTTCTTATTTTCCTTCTTATGTGAAATATTTTCTAGACTTATTGCAGTGACACTACTTTACTTTTACATTGCAAGAGCTCTTCTGGTCACTTCCGGGGTATTGCTGCAATCTCTGTCCCCACAACTCACTGGCTGCAGATTCACTTCCTATTCCTGCTTCTTAACTTTCAACAGGGGCCAACCTCCTTCTATTTCCAGATGAACTTTCACTGGCTTTTTTGCATGGAAAACTCTCACCCTGTGCTCAGAAAGTGCTCATCTTGGGCTCCTGCTCCAAACTTCCCCCTGGCTTATAGTCCCCATTGATTTTTCTAGACTCAGCTCACAAATCACCCCTAGATGGAGCTTTACATCCCAGCAGGAGGAGTTCCTCTGGCCTCCACATTCCCGTGATATTAGTTTCTTCTCCCTGTAGAAATACTTAGCTTGTTGCTTTGGGGTTTATCCCTGAACAAAGCCCCTGTCCAATGGGACAGGAGAAAAACCTGGGATAGTACTCAGCAGAGGGAAAATACTCAGCTGATGTTCATGGAATAAATAAATGAACTGCATTCCAAAGTAAGGAAACAAAGATAGATACGTTTGATAAAATTACACAGATTCATTTTATTTTTTTAATTTGTGAACTATTTCTATACAAAATAAAGCTGCTGAAATAATAGTAGGAAAAAATAACTACAAATTGACAATATGCAAAAGGCTCAGATTACAAACAGCAAGCCAGGACCTGCAGCCAGGTTTTCGTACTCTAACCATAGCACTTTACCAGCAGTGGGTCCATGCAATCTGTGTTGCCTGGCAGAGGTTTAGTTCTTATTTATTGTTTAGGTGACTTTGCTCTTCAGAGCTGAATCAGAATTCACCCAGGACATCTTGCTTTCCCACTAATATTTTGCCACAGACAGGGCTGTGAACCTCTAGCTTGCATCCAATAAATCCCCTGTTACCATAATTGCACAAGGAGGCGAATGCCATGTGTAAACAAAAGGGCTTGAAACCAAGAATGGAGACTTAGAATTTACAGCCACACAAAGCAGTCAGCATCAGAGTCCCTCTGACAGTGTCCTGAGCACACAGACCAGTACAGCTATCCAGTGGTCACTTGGCACCCCTGACACAACTTGGCAGTACTCCCTGGGCTGCGCTCATTCCTGGTGGCACTAGGCTGGGTGCCCGGCATCCCTCTCTGCATTCGAGACAGCAGGGCAAGGTGCCCAAGGCTAAGAAACAGAAACATCTGCCAGAGTCACCGAGTTGTTGGTGGCCTGAGTTCACCCACAGAGAACTCAGAGAGGGAACCACCAGGCCATTTCCAGGATGTGTCCCTGTCCCTGTCCCTGTGAGGAACATTGCAAACCCCAGAACCCCAGCCCAAAGGTCAGCCAACAGCGAAACAAATGCGGATGCCTCCTCATCACCACCAGCAAATAGATAAGGCTGGGGACATTCTTCAGCAAGCACACTCTCATACTGCAATGTCAAACACCAGGCTTGAGCCACTGCAAGAGGAGAAGCAAATGTGGGAATGTGAAGGAATTATCTGTCATGATCTTTTTTCTTTTCCTTTTTGATGAGACACCAAAATAATAAATTGTGAATCTTTCCCAGACAATACTGGTTTGAGGTGGAATCATCTTTACTTTGCTGAGTTTTATGATCTTAGAATAATTCAAGGGCATTAGATTCCTGAAGGTCACCCCTGCAGCCCTCCCTTGCCATAGAGGCTGCAGATGTTGGTCACCGACACAGCAGAAGGAGTCAGGCATAGCTGTTGTCAGCTAGAGCAAAGGATCTCACCAACTGAAAGGATTTTAAGGTTCAGAATCAAATTCCTTACAGTGAACTCTCCTAAGACACCTCTAGTCACAGAGCATTTTCTGAGACACACTTTGTTTTGAAGTCCTAAACTCTACTTATCTTACACAATGTCAATGACTATAACACAACTTGTGGAAATAATGAGATCATGTGGAGGAAAAAGCAATATATACCTTATTTCCAAAGCATCTGATTAGCTATTCAGCCACAGAATAAGTATATAGCAACTTTTCCTAGGTGGTTCATTTCACATTGGAATGTCTAAATTCATTTTTTATCCAATAAAAATATTTAAATGCCCAGTGTACATTGGGCATTGCACCCAACACTGAACAACTCTTCAGGAAACTTTATTACTTTAGTGGAAGATTCTTCATCTTCTTCATCAAAGCAGTGAGTTCTCAATATGAGACGTGGCAGAAATTCTCCCTTGTGAAGTCCAAAGATGATAAAAGAGAATCCACGACTGCTCTGACTGTCAGGCAAGGCCAGCATTGCCTCAGAGAACTGATGGACTACACTGATCTAAATAAAATGTGTTCTCAGTAGTTTCTCTATTTTTAATAATTCATATTAAGTAAGGTGATAAATTCTGAAAGATTCAAATACTCAGGCATCACAATGCAGTAACATGGGGTGAAAAACAGTTGTAATGCTCCCCAAAAGATGAGTAAATATACAAATAGACAATGGAAAAAAATCAGATCTGGACCAGAAACCTAATGCAGGTTGTAACTAGTAAAGTTATTTGCTGCACATATAATACTAGAACTGTGCTATATAACTGTAACAGTAACTCAAATTTAATTTGGGGCAGTATAACATATCTTAGGTCTTCTCAAGTTCACTGCCTTCTGTACAATCTCTATTTTTATGCCACTTAGCAGATCTCTTCTGTTTGTGCTTTCATCTATACAATTCAGAACATATTTTTCAAATGAACACATGGCTGAATTGGTTCATCTGCATAACAAGACAGTGGAAATGTATTCTGCAAGTTGATGCCAAGCCTATACAGACCTTCCGCTCAGCTCTACTGACTTTCACAAGAAGCCAGCTGCTGGGTTAAGAAAACACATAGACACACAGTGACATCAAGCCTTTTCCCTGACGCTGGCTGGGTGTTTGATGTGGTGACACTCGGAGGTCATGTGATGCCAGTTTCAGTTGCATGATTCACATTGTTAATCTTTGGAAATACTGAATATAAATGAATGATCCTACTTTCTACACAGCTGTACAAGAAATTATTGGGGAAAACCTCTTCCCCATCATAATCTTCTAACTTAAAAAAATTCTACTGTTACTCAACAAACTACACAGCTCTAAGTTTATTGATCAGCTGCTGCTATAAATTTAAATTAGCTTTGACTCAGCTCTCTTTTGCGACTAATAAAACTAATTCACATTTACCCTAACATTACTTACAGATAGATGCTTACCAGAAAGAAGTTTATCGAAAGCAATGTTTTCCAGGTTTGAAGGCTAACCATACTCCTTTTGCTCTAGCACCTCATCACTACCAAGGGAGAAAAAAATGCTCTGAGTCCATTATGACAAACATGAATTATCACTTTGTTCACGACTGAAAACTGGACTAGCACCATCTTAAACTTTTTTCTTGTTCTTTCAGAATAAACTATAAGATATCCTATTGTTCCAGAGCTGATTAAAGTCTCAGTGACCTATGTCATTTGATAATATTTAATTTGCAAGTCATTTTCATATAGTATAGTTTTGATACTATTTTAAATTTTAATTTCAGTACAATAGAAAAATTAATGGCTGTGCAACAAATAAAAAATATTCAGTGGCCCCCTTTGACAAGAGTGAGGGCAGCAGTTAAAATTGATAGAAATATTGCACTTCAAGGGTCTTCCTTGGTTTCATTCTCTTTTTTAGTTGAAATTGCTATTGGTACGTTATATATACACATCATGATTGCATTCAGTGTTGAGAATTTATACCAGTATATGACATAATTTAATTCTCATTTTTTCCCTTCCCCTACCTACCCTACAACCCCCACCCCCATATACATAAGCTTTGTTTTCTTTTTTTAATTACCATCACATTATTTTTCCCCTCATTACTTACTCCTTCACCTTGGTTTCATTCTTTACTAACAATTCCAGAAACTGTTATGAAACAAAAAAGAACAAATAAGTTACACAAATTAGGATTTCATTACATTTTCCACATACCTACAATTCTCAAAATTTCAATGAATTCGATAATTAATTTTTCCTACTTTGCAATGTCTGTAATACACAGTCTTTATAGAAAGTATCCATTTCAAGAATTCAGTGAATCTGTGATGTCATCACAACTGCACATCTAACTACTTAACATTAACTGTTTCTTCTTAGTCATTTTATGAATCAGACCACTTGCGTTAACCCCAGCCCCATTACTCTGTACACTGCACTATTTTATTGTATGTATTATATTATCTTATTCTATTATTATTGTCACTTCTTAGATGGTGCAACTGGATCCCAGATATTTAATGAGCTCTTCATAGTTAGACATCAAGTAAATGACAATGAAGGTTGAGATAAATTTTCAAGTGACTATGAGATGTTCAAACACTCAACCTCTACCTATCTGAACTCTCAGGAGATATTTAACCCATGCACATTTCCTCCAGTGCAAAGACTGCTACATTACTTGGCCTAATGTTTCTCATTGGTGCATTGATTGGAAAGTGATAAAAAAGGAGACTGATTACTCATTTGACAAATGACACTCTTAAATCAGAGAAAGTTGAGTTGGTGCTGCTGCCATGGCAACGGACTAGTATTTCCTGGTGGTTAAGAAACTGCTGGGGCAAGAGAGAGGTGGCCCCATTGGTTAACAGTCTTTCTTAAAATGGAGCGGAAATTTTTAAAGTCACAAATTTGCAGCTATTCTAATGACAGAGTTTATTTTCAATATGTTTAGTATTTTAATGCATTCTGAATTTGATTGCATCTCCAGTGGAGACAAATCATATAGA
Source organism: Petromus typicus (assembly GCA_004026965.1). NCBI lineage: Eukaryota > Metazoa > Chordata > Mammalia > Rodentia > Petromuridae > Petromus > Petromus typicus. Next base: position 74,481 of record PVIR01004184.1, on the reverse strand, counting down.
CTAAATGAAGCTAAATAATCAGCTTGACTGAAGTTTTAGCCAGTTTTCCTTTTTCAGATAAGAGTCTAGATAGAAGACTCCTAAGGTAAAATAACTGAGAATTAAGAAGAGAACGCTAATGTCAGACATATGTGAAAAGATGGTTAATCTATTTGGAGGATTTAGAGCCTAAGAAAATCTTTCAGTTAAGAGTCTTCCAATTACAGTAACAAAAATACAACCTGAATGGTTGTATTTCAGAGGGGAAAAAAAAGAAACAACAAAATTTTGACTTACTTAATTAAAAAGTCAAGGGAATAAATCTGGCTTGTCCAAATCTCAGTGTTCAAATTATTCTGAGGAGTCTGTTCTTCCTCACTTCCTAAATCTGCTCTCCTTTTTATGGACTTCCTTCTCAAATTATTTCCCTTTGGAATCCAAATGATCATCAAAAAATAGAGTGGGGAAAAATAGAGTTATCTGACCCCAGGTCTGATCAGATAGCCATATCCAAACTCCTTGGGGAGCATGGAAGAAAGGATATCACTACAGGAAAATCAGCCTGCAGTTAGGAAAGGAAGACAGGAACAGGGTTTTGAAGACAAACACAATAGATTTGAGAGTCAAAGGAATCATATTAAAATGCAAGTGCCTCCGTGAAGAACTTTTACTAAATAGCTGGGACATTGAAATTGAGCAAAAGGAATCTATAAAGAAAGGTTGAAGCTTACTGAGGAGAATATTTGCCAACCACAAGTTTACCTGATGTTGATCCATGCAATAGTCATTGCTGGTCTGATGGCTGGCAGTGGTAGAGTGTAACTATACATTTGCATATATTAAAATCTATTTGATTATTCCTATAACCATTTAGAAAAATTATACTGCTTATTCTTATTTTAGGAAATTAGAAAGGTAGAGATAAAAGAATATATAAGTCAGCATTCCTCTTCAAATTTGTAAACTCCATCTTATCATAATAAAAAAAATCAACAAATTCCAATACTAGAGCATCTTACAATGTACCTGACTAGTATGTCTCAAAATGATGCAGTCGGGGGCCGGGGAGTTAGCTCAGTGGTTCCGGTGCCTGTCTTGCAAGCGCAAGGGCCCGGGTTCAATTCCTGGTAACCACATAACAATACTGGGTGTGGAGACCCACACCCAGCAGCAACCAGTACCACATACCGCAGTGCCGGGCGTGGGGGCTCACACCTGTAATCCCAGCACTCGGGAGGCAGAGGCAGGAGGATTGCTGTGATGTGAGTCTGAGGCTGAGCTCAGGGCCAGCCTGAACTACAAAGAGAGACCCTATCTCAAAAACCAAAAAAAAGTAAAATAAATAGAAGCTATTCCTACTTTGAAAAAAAGTTCCTCCTGTAATCTCAGTATTCATAATAAGCAGTTAATACATCAATAACTGTATTTCTAAATATTTCATCAATACATAAATTTCCCATTATCAAAACTAGATTTATGGGATCAGGGATATATCTCAGTGGTGCTGTTACCTACATGACAAGTGCAAGGTCCTGATTTGATCTCTGGTTCCACAAACAAAAAGTAGATTTACTATTTTATTTACTATGTTGTATTGCATTTAACAACAAATTATAGAAGGAAAAAAGAAAAAAACCAATAAATTTATGCTGGTAAAATCAAGAAATTCTCTCCAGCCACATTTTAATGGTTGTGTCCCCATATGCATGAATTTATTAAACCACTGCCTCATAGTTAGAATCTGTATTTAGTTTCTTTCTAATACTAATAATGCCATTTAAAGTTTTGCTAATCTGTCTTTTGTTTTGTCTTACAAAATGGAACTGTATCATACATGGTATTTTAAATTTGTTGAAGTCACTCACAATAAGGTAAACATTTCCCCAAGTCAAACAACATGAACCACAAGAAAAAAATTGAAATTCTTGTATCCAGTAGTCAGCAATTATCAAAAGGTTCAAGATGAGATTTTGTAAAAACCATGAAAAATTAGAGGCTTACATTATGAATTAAATACAGTTCAAATTGAATAATTGACATTAAACTACCCACAACCAGAGCTTTCCTCTCATTGCTATAAGCTCTTCTACTTAACTTACCACCACTGCCCCCCTTTCTAAAAGCTCTGGCCAGAAGTGAGTTCTTTGTCTTGGTTCTGGTTCTTTGTTGATTTATTTAGGGAGTCACCTATGGGTCCCTCTTCCACTCCATCAGGGCTTATCAAACCTACTAAACATCATCAGATTCTATCAAAATTTATCTGCAAATCACAGAGCATCCCAGAGCTAGCTGCGATTATAAAAAAAAGTTGCTTTGTTTTTAAAGGACACGTTTTTTCCCCTAACGAGGTCTATTTTTATTTGCTTCTTCCTTGGTTCTAACCACATCTGTGATTTGCATTTTAAAGATCTCAGCTCTGGAATGAGGTAACTATGCAGCGCACTGAATGTGGCACATAGCAGTTATTCAAGAGTGTTACTGGTCGCTCTGATTTATAGAAATGTTGTGAACATATGTTTACATGAGTCTGCAGAATGACTGCTGTCAAATGCCTTGTGGTAGGAAAACACATTTTAAAGCCTCCTCTAGCTTTTGGCAAGAAGGGTTCAATGTCTAATCTGTACAGTTTCTGAAAGACCTTCAGCCCTTCCATTTTGTAGTTATTTATTCTCTGTGTGTCACAGTATCCCTCCCTAACAGCTACAGTTATAGTTAGAAAGTAAACTCCTCCCTCCACACGCCCTCCTGTGGAAAGTTAATCATAAGGACATGTATATGTACATTTGCACATCTGATCAGTCAACTAGATTGCAGGCAGACAGAAGCACAGCAAGCACGTTATATAAATCATAATCCAGCTGGGCCTTCATTACCCCATGTATAAACTGGAATAACAAAATGATTGCAAAATTTTGTTTATGTAACGATTTTGGAAATATCATAAAATAGTAATTATATTCTTGTGACTAAAAAGCCTGCGGAGGGAAGTGTTAAAGTATGTGAACCTTGCTTATTAATGTAGTGTGTGGTTTTGTTACCATGGTATTTAGACACCAGCTTTTTTTCTGCATTCAAAACCAGCTCTGTCTGCAGTTTGACCTATTTCTCAACTCGGTTTCTGAAGGATTAAAACATATTCTGTCTGTAGTTGTCTTTATTGGTGACCCATCTACCCTCAGCCGTGTGTGCAGTACACCCCCTCCAAGTGCTGTCCTGGAGTCGCATGGCCTTCTTTGTGCTTTTGATCACCTCACGCACACTCTTCTCTCTCTAGGGTATTAGTTATTTCAGTGCTTGGCCCTGTCTGGCTTCCTCTTTTGTTTCTAACCATACTTAGGTCCCTTTGTGACCCACTTCATACAAACAACCACCTAAGCTTTGCAGTCCTCTGATTTGCATCTTAGTAGACCACATGACAAAGACCATCAGACTTATCTAAACTGGTCCCTCCTTAAGTGTTCACAATGGGGGAATCTATTGCCTGCCTCCTGTGACATTAAACATACTTGGAAGTATTATCATAGAATTTTTCAACCAAGGCCTGGGAGTTAGCTCAGTGGTTCCAGCACCTGTCTTGCAAGCGCAAGGACTCAGGTTCAATCCCCAGTAACCACATACCACACTGGGTGTGGAGACTCACACCCAGCAGCAATCAGTACCACATACCACAGCGCCAGGTGTGCTGGCTCACGCCTGTAATCCCAGCACTGGGGAGGCAGAGGCAGGAGGATTGCTGTGATGTGAGTTTGAGGCTGAGCTTAGGGCCAGCTTGAACCACAAAGTGAGACCCTGTCTCAAAAAACCTAAAAAAAAGAAAGAATTTTTCAACCAAGCACCACATGGACAACTTTTTCTTCTGACCAAAAAGAGATAAAGTGCAGACAGATGGATATCTATGACAAAGAATTAGCAAGTTTATGTAATAAGGGATACTTTCTAACCATTAGAAATAAGCCTTTGCTTCCAATATTTTATAATCTGACCTAACATTTTCATGACAATCCAGTAAAAGAACAAACTCCTGATTTAACCAGTCTCCTCACTAGCAATGTCATTACTACTTCAGCCCAATAGTTAGAATTGTCCTGCTTTACCATAGTCCACCTATAGAACGTGCCCACCAGTGTACTTACTGAACATACTGGTGGATGATACCTTTGCTTTCTGCTTACAAAGGTCATTAGAACTTCTTTTCTTTGGAATCTCTTTGAAAGTGAATCTGTCCATCAGAACTAGGTCACTCTTATGGGGCTCAAAATAAACTACCTTCCTATTTTCCCTTAAAGCAGAGTTGGTAGTCTGTGCTGACTCCACACAGCTCTTTGAGCGAGAGGCAGGCTGCCTGCTCTGGTTCTCCTCCTTCCTACAGAGGTTCCCGTGGCAAAGTGAAGGAGGAGGCAAAGTCCACCCTGGATGTGCTGGGCCCCCCTGGGCTGTTTAAACTCTCATTGGCTCCAAATTTATTGCTCTTGTTCCATAAAATTCATCTCCCTCACTTTCCAGCCCAGTAGGGCTTTCCCTGGCCTAATCTATGCTAATGTGTAAGTGACAAGGAATGTGTCATCCTTCCCAAGTGACACAACTAGCTTTAACAACAGCAGCAAACCCTCTGGAGACAACATAACCACAGGAAAGCCCTTGAAAGAGCAGTATTCCAACACTAAGAAGGCTGTGGAGGAATAAGCACTTGAGCAAACAGCTTTCAGTAACTCCGGAATCGTAAAATGGAAACAGCTCTTTATTCTTCTTGACTATGATGCCTGACCTCATGTCCTGGTCATCATAGTCAGACCTGTCATTGGAGGCCAAGTGAGGAGAGATAGGAGTGTGTCAGTCTTACACACATTAGGCTGACAGAGAGAATCAAGACCTATCGAATTCAGTTTGCTGTTTCTGCTTGGGAAGGAAGAAAGGGAATTATCATTTATTAAAACTCAACTGTGGACTAGCCATACTGTGAGAACTCCATATTCATTACTGAATCAACCGTAAATATAGCAACTATTTCTTAAATCTCACTGTACCACATCCTAGATTGAATTTTAAATATATTACTTCTTTGAATCCTCATAATAATCCTATAAATAAGTATTATTATCTCCCATTTTACTAACTAGAAAATAAAATCAACTGAGTTGGTGCTTCAATCAACTAATTAATGGTACTAGAGGAATCAAACTTTGACCTAACTCCAAAAACAGTGCTCTTCACAGAGTTTTGTAAAATAGCTATTATTATCCCACTCTTCAAAGAAATTTAGAAATAAATCTTCTTTTGTACTTGACTAATGAAAAAAAGGCAAGCAGTCATACTCAAAAAGTCTCTAGGACAGGGAGAAGGGATCAGGTGATAAAAAATATATATATCTTCTATTTTCCTTCCCAGATATGTTGTAGGATATGGAGTTACCTGGTGAGATCCTCCTTGTCTTCTTTTTGTATCTCTCTAAGGTAAAATAAGTTGTAATGTCCTTATCACTATGGTTTTCTCTGAGCTGTCAACTTGACACAAAGACACCAATATGAAAATCTGGTATTGAAAGCAGAAGGTCCTAATGTGACACTGGCTATGACTTATCCTCTCTGAACCTCAATTTCTTCTTTACAGGTTCACCTGTAAAATAGTAGGATTCATGTTAGGTCTATTTTTAGTGACATATCCAGTGGTCTTGCTGCTTCCGTTTTCACCAAGTGAAGAACATAAACCCCATTGCTCTAGATGCACACATATTCCCTCAAAAAGTCATGAAGACTCGGTGCACTCACCTCTACAGGACCTTCCTCTGTCCTGGGAGAGAGGACAAGCTCATGGTTCACAAGGGGAGAAAGCTTGCTGAATTGGTATATCTTTACTTAGAAATTGAAGTTTGATATGCAAAATGCAATCAAAACACACCAGAAATGAGAATTTTCTTATATATATATATATATATATATATATATATATATATTAAAGTAGTAAAAATTGTAAAAAGAGTAATTTGAGAATATAATTACCACTGTAGCAAAGCAACACCATTACGTTGTCAGACAGATTACAGCACGGAGGGTCTACCTTGTTCTCACTCTAGCAAACAGCACCACCGATATGTTGCAAGCACGGGTAAAAAACAGCACGAAGGGCCTCAGCTCATCCTCAGAGTAGGGTTCTGTTTACAGCTCTCTCACCTCTTGTTCCTTTTTCCTCTTATATAGCCTCTCCAGAAAACAAAACAAAACAAAACAAAAATGGCAGGCTGTTACTAGTCACTTCCGGATTCTCTGGAGGGGGGACCAGTCCCTCCCAGAAGTCGGTAAGTGACCATTTTGTATATGTATATAGTCAGAGGGGAGGGGTCATTTTCCCCCACTGAGTACATATTCAAGGACATCTGAGTACTTCCTATTGGATCTTGTCATCAAACATTTCTTTTCCCAAGTTTGTGCGGGGGGGGGGGAGGGGGCATGGGGTACTGCAAGCTCTCCAATACAGTAACATTTATCACTGACTCATCACTGACTCCAAATTTACTGTTCTCAGGTCGTATATTTTGTAAATTTGTCAAAGTGGATGCATTTGCATATTTTTTCTTATAGAGGGTTCCCCACAATGTTTTTTAATTATCTTTATTGGTACATTATGAATACACGTCATAATCGCATTCAACATTAAGAGTTTGTACCAGAATATGACATGACTTGATTCTTATTTTTTACCTTTTCTGCCCACCCTGCATCCCCCCACCCCCTATAAACACAATTTTTGTTTTCTTCTTTCATTGTTACCCTTACACTCTCTTTCCTTTTAAATATTTTCTACTTCACAATATCAACTGTACATACTACAACTCATTTACAACTTCATTTTCTCATATCAGAGAAAAGATATGATACTAACACATCTGTGACCTGTTTATTTCACTTATGAGGATGTCCTCAAGGTACACCCATTTGAGTATGAATGACTCAATCTTATTGTTTTTAATGGCAGAATAATACTATAAAAGAACCACATTCTATAAAAGAACCACATCTTCTCTATCCAGTCTCCAGTTGATGGACATTTGGGTTATTTCCAAGACTTATCAGTCACAAACTGAGCTGCTATAAACATGGGTGCACATATGTCGCTGTGAAATGAATCTTTTAATTCCTTTGTGTATATTGCCTAGCAGAGCAATGGCCGGGTAAAATGAGACCTCCAATCCTAGTTTTTTGAGGAATCTCCACACTGATCTCCAGAGAGGTTGTACAAGTTTACATTCCCACCAACAGTGGAGAAGGGTTCCCTTTTCTCCATGGCCTTGCCAACATTTGTTGCTGGCTAATTCTGAAATGGCAGCCATTCTTTATGGAGTGAGATGAAATCTCAGTGTAGTTTTCATCTGCATCTCTTGAATGACTAATGATGTTGAGCATTTCTTCATATACTTCTTAGCTGCTCTTACTTTTCTTCCTCTGAAAAATATCTGTTCACTTGAGATGCCCATTTTTGAATTGGATCTTTAAATTTGGGTGGGCTGATTTTTTTTTAAGCTCTTTATATATTCTAGATAGTAGCCCTTTGTCTGAGGAACAGGTAGTAAAGACTTTTTCCTACATTGTTGGCTGCCTTATCGCTCTGTTGGTGGTTTCCTTTGCTGTGCAGAAGCTTTTTAAAAGAATGAGGTCCCATTTGTTGATTTCTTCAGCCAACTCATGTGCTATAGAGGTTTTCAAGAAGTCCCCACAATGTTTAAGGTACCAACTTTACAAACCTTATATCTGAATATGTGAAAATGTCTTGTGCTTTTAAACAATGTGCTTTAAACCCACCAGGAAAACTTAGAGTGTATGCAAAGTGCATTCAAATGGCCGAATGGTCAAGTAAGCAAACTCCTGAAGCCAGTTTCAAGAGCAATCACTTTCCGCATGTTCTTGTCCTTTTTAGAGCAAAAAGTTGAGATTTTAAACAGCAAAAGGCTTGACCCAAATTCTCAGTCTACAGGAAAGTCAAAAAAATCCACTGCTGACAATCGGGTACTGCTGGGCTCTGCCCTGTGACCGAGGCACCAAAAGCACTGAAGTGTGTGGTGATTAACTTCCCCAGAAAGTCACAAACTGGGTGGCACAACCAGGGATACTAGAGACAGCCAGCCTGTTCCTCGAAGGCGGGCTTTTACTTCACCTCATATTTTTCTGCTTCATTTAAAATAGAGTTAACTGGTGGCTGTTTTTCAGGCACAGCAGAGATTATTTTTACTCTCAATTACAGTAACAAAAATAGCAAGAACTGCTGTGGGAATAGAAAATGGGCTGGAATGTACTTAATTGTGCTTTAAGACAGAGTCAGACTTCATAAAAATTAGCTCTGTGTGTGTGGGGGTGTGCACTCACACCCAGTTGCCTTACACACTGTGTAGCTTGTCATTTGAAAAAAATACCTTCATACACATGCTTCAGGTTTGCCTTTGGGGTTCAATCAGCTCTTGATGTTCTATGGGAGCCTGCGACACCCTGGACTCCCAGAATCCACACTGAAGTGACCACAGTCTATCCGGATGCAGCCTAGCTCCTCTCCTCCTGAGGGGCGTTAGCCATGGAGCAATCCATCCCAGAGAAGAACATCTTCCTTTGCCACATGATTACTAAATACCAATTCTGATTCCAGCTGTGAGAAAGCCAGGAGACACATCCTTAGGGGGTAAACTACACACAAACATATTTATTCAACTTGGGAATGTGAGCTACAATGTGATATTTCATAAGCTATTTGTGCAATGGCCAGTCCACTTCCTGAAACTGATCCTGCTGGTGGTGCAGGCAGGAGACGTATATGAAGGAAATGCTTCTAAACTAGTAAGTTTGCAAATATTCAACCTTACATTTCTTTTCCCTGGTAAGTTATTTATTTCTCCTGTCATCCCTCTGGTTCCTTGCTCTTCCTCTATCCACTGTCTCCTCTAAAAACAATAATAGATGTCAAATTTATTTAGCATCATTAAAAATATGTATCAAATGCCTATTTTACATCAATATCATCTTGCTCTAAAGAAGCAAAAAATAAGAACAGCCCTTGCCTTTATTGAGTACAGTCTAGTGGTAATGGTGCAGAAGTAGGACAGAGAACATGATGCATTGTGGTACGTGTTCAAATAGACAGCAGGGCTGATTGGAGGGACACGTGCAGTTGAATCCACACAGGCACATTCTAAGGGAGGCTGGGACAGACAGCCACTGGAATCACTCTCCCCCTCAGGCCTCACTGAAGGAGCTCTATAAGGATCCAAATATTGTATTTGCCAAAAAAGAGCTCTAACTTAGAACTCCTTTAGTTAGTACCAATAGTATCTGATGCTTTGGGTTTTTTTATTGTTGTCATAATAAATTACCAGAAATCTACAGTTTGAAAGAGTATGCATTTATTTCTCACAGCTCTGCAGCTCAGATGACCTTGGGCTTGCTGTGTACTCTGCTGGGGATTTGATAGGGCCAAAATCACAGTTGCATGATCTATGCTCTTATCTGAAATTCTAGGGAAGAAAAAACTTCCTGGTTAATTTATAATGTTAGCATAACTTACTTCTTTCTCATCTATTGCATAGTCCCTTCCATCTTCCATCCAGTAAAGGTTGAGTGAATCCTTTTCATACTTGAAATCTCTTTGACTTCTCTTTTCCCCTTACAATATGAAAAGCTCAAATGAATATACATGGTCTACCTGAGTATTCCAGAGTTATTTCCTTTCTTTAGAATCAACTGATTAGTGACCTTAATTACAAATACAAAGTATTTTTATTGCAAGTATCCATGCAATTGTACCAGCACCAGTTACAGAAATGACGAGAAACTAACATTTTGCCTGCCTCAATCTATACTGTGGCCACCATGATTCATATTTAACTCACATACAAAATGCATCCAGGTCATTTTAAGATTTCTAAAAGTTTTATTCCATTACAATTTCAAAAACCCACCTGAATCTGATCTTTCTAGAAACTCCAATTCTTGATAGCATCTAAGTCAGCCATAGTTGAGGCTGTGTTGTACTCCACTAAACACAATTCTTGGGCACAGTTCTTCTCATCTGGAACAAAAAGATGGAAGAAACAAGGTACCTTCTTCTAATTTACAAAGAGAGGACCAACATCAAACAATAATCAGACACATCCCTATTTTTAAAAAGGAGAAAGAACGGAAAAGTAGAAAACAATCCCAAGTCCAAAGTACTGTCAAAATCCAACCAAGGCCTCAAGGCCTGGAAATAATTCTCCATGGCTTTCCATTTTGCCCTGTGAGTCATCAGTTAAACTGCAACAGCAATCCACCCCGGTGTGCAAAAGCCTGACACATACTGACTCACTCCATCCTCCCCACTGCCCTATGGAGTACAGTCATCTCTCAGTATCCAGGAGGAATTAGTTCCAGGATCCTATGTCAAAGTATATATATATATATATATATATATATATATATATATATATATATATATATATATAATGTATATGTATATATAGTATATTTGTGTAAACCTACATACATTTTCTCAAACACTATAAATCATCTCTAGATTATTTTTAATAATAATTTAACTTAAATGCTACTTAAACACTGGTTCCAGAATATTGTTTACAAAAAAATGACCAGAAAAAGTATACATTTTGAGTTTGAATTTTTTCTGAGCATATTTACTCTGTGATTGGATGAATCAACAGATGCAGAACTCATATATACAACTAATGACAGCCACTATTTAATCCCCATTTTACACATGACAACACTGTGGCATACATGGGTTGTATATTTTACCCAAGGTAATACAGGCAGGCATTAGAAGATCTGGATTTAAACCCAGGCAGACTGGCTTCAGAACCACTGTCCTGTATGCCATTATCCTGCAAAATTGGTAATAATTTTAAACCATTGAGTTCTGCTCAAGATCCAGGTAGGTGTTTGCAAACTATTCCAGGCCTCTCCCCTGAAAACACCTTGTTATTTTCTCTGAGATGTGTGGGTGTGCTTGTATATCAAAATGTCATGTCCTCATGCCATGCAGGAAGTTGAGAGAACACCTGACATCTGTGCAGTGGGACACAAAGGGGAGACTAATAGGGAAATCCCAAATTTTAAAGTACTTGAATGCAAAACGCTTCTCCAGAAACAATGTAGAACCTGCTTTGGAGTACGGACATTTTTCCCACCTCCAAATAACTTCTAAGAAGAGAAAATGTTAACTTTTATCTACATAAAAACAATTTTTTCACTTAGCCTTTAGTCTTTGCCCCTGATGGAGGAACACGTTTCTTTAATAGCTCATTATGTAGCAACTAGATCACACTGCAGTTATGAAAGATGGCTCGGGGCCAGAGATTCAGCTCAGGGGTTCCGGCACCTGTCTTGCAAGCGCAAGGACCTGGGTTCGATCCCCAGTCACCACATACTATACTGGGTGTGGAGACTCACGCCCAACAGCAGTCAGCACCACATACCACAGTGCCGGGCGTGGTGGCTCACACCTGTAATCCCAGCACTCGTGAGGCAGAGGCAGGAGGATTGCTGTGATGTGAGTTTGAGGCTGAGCTCGGGGCCAGCCTGAACTATAAAGCGAGGTCCTGTCTCAAAAAAAAAAAAAAAAAGATGGCTCAAGAGTTGGACTATCTGGGTTTAAATACTGGTCACACCTCTTCCCAGCAGATTAACTCTGGATTATTTATTTAACATCACTGAGACCCTCTTGGAAAGTAGGGAATATAATCAGGCCTAGTTCTAAGAGAGTGATAATTAAAGGTATACAAGCTCTCTGTCTGGCACTCAGTGAGTCCTCAGTAAGCTTTAACTAATATTATTTTTAAAAATCTTTCTTCCTGATTGTTTTGTACCTCTTTTAATTACCTTCAAGATTAATTACTTATATTATAGATTCAATTGTATGAATCAATAAATATGATTTTATTTTATTTTATTATTTAAAATAGGGATATGTTAAAAATTTCCATTCTGAAAATGTATTTCATCACCCATTCCAATAGAGATCTGAATTAAAACAGAAGGAATTCTTGAATTTTATATTATATATTCATTTTCAAACAAATCCACCTTCATTTTGGGTTTTCAGGAATAAAATTTATTGGCATACAGTGTCTTCCTCTTGTTTAGGTGTCCTGTTAAGTTTCTCCAGCTTTTTGTCTACAGAATTTTTATTCCAAACCTAAATAACTAACCCCAGCACAATGAATAACCAAAATTTGGCTGAAGCTCAGTCATGAGCATGAACATGAAGTCTGTGACGGACATTGGAAAGTTGCGCATTCTGCTGCTCACACGCTTGAGCACAGCTCCCCTTTCAAATACACACCAAGAGCTGGTGAGGATACAGAGGAGCTGGAAGCCTTGAAAAATGGAGGGAGTCCTGCTGAAAGCACTCGGAACTGTTGCAGGATCCAGCCATGCCACTTCTTGGTGTAAAGATCCAGAAGAATCAAAAGCAGCATCTCATAGGAATATTTGCATACCCATTGCACACTAGCATCATTCATAGCCACCCAAAGATTTCTCAGTGACGAATAGTAAACAAAATGTAGTATATACATGCAACAGAATAGTATGAAGTCTTAAAAACAAACTAAATCCTTTCACCCACCTCAGTGGGGATGAATCTTGAGAATACTGTACATGCTCAATGAAATAAGGCAGCACAAGAGAAGGATAATGCACGATCTTGCTCACATAAGGTGCCTAGATCAGTCAAACCCTATAAACTCATGTGAAGAAATATAGCAATTGGCTCTCAGGGACAGGGGTAAGGGAAAGGTGTTGTGTAACATCAAAATGTCCTGGGCATCTATTTTACAAGGTAAACATCCTGGGTACTAATGAGTTACATGGTTAAAACTTGATAAGTAGTAAATTTTATGTTTCATATTTGTATCGCAAATAAAAATCATTGAGTGTACAAAGGCAAGAGTGAATTCTAACATAAACTATGGACATTGAACAACAATGACTGGTCACTATAGTTTATCTAATTGTAAAATAAAAGGGCCACTTGGATGCTGTCCTTGTATGTCACAATGGGAAGACGATATGCATAGAAGACAGAAGATATACTTTCATATTCTGATCACTTTTTTGTGGTCTAAACCATCGAACTTTTATTGAAGTTCTGAATTCTAGACTATGCCAACATTATAAACAACAACTCTACCCTCAGAAAGATGGTGCCATGAGTGAGGACATCAGTGGAGAACCTCAAAGGCACCGTCTGTGTGTAGTGACACCCGCTGTGACCGTGGTCAGTTCTTACTGCCTTGAGAAAGCACGCTTCCGAGACAGGCACGACTCCCAGTTTCTTCATCTGTCACATACGGGGCCACATTACGTGACCACCAAGGCCTATCTGACCAATACATAATTTTTACGGCTATGCATGTAGTTCTCTTACGGGATTTTCATTGAGTAAAATGTTATAAAATAGATGACTTAGTTGGGATTCATGTCTGTGATTCATGGCTAGGTAATGTTTCCCAGATTTCTCATTTAGAAGTGTAACAAGAATGACTGTTGCAATGAATTACAGTTCAGCCATATGTTACTTGAATTTTCAAATGAAAGACAGTGCAATTTACCTTTTAAAATTACATAGAGCTAAAACTCTAGTTTCTACATGTTTAAAATGATCAAAATTTTTAAAAGTAGTTGTCCAATCACAAAGGAATAAAATTAGAAATGAGGAAATGAGCAGCCAAACAACCATGAAGCTTATATGTAATGTACCAATAAAGATTTCAATTAAAAAAATAATGCTAGTAAACACAAAAATATGTGAAAATTACATAACACTCTCCTGTAAACAATAGGAAATAATCACAACAGAAATCAGAAAATACTTGAGACCAGAAAACAAACTTTTGTAATGAGCTCAGCATACAGGTAAATGTATGTGACTTAAAAAGATCTCAAATTAGATTAACTTTACAACTCAAGGAAACAGAAAGCCTAAACTAAATCCACTGTCAGCAAAAGCAAAGAAATAAGATTAGAGCAAGGATTAATGGATGAAAGAATGGGAAATATTTTTTAAAATCCTAAATGAAACTGAAAGTTTTTTAAAACAACAAAATTGACTGTTTCTTCAGTGAATAATTTTAGAGAAATTGAATATTTTCTACAAAAGAAACTGGAACGTTTTCATAAACCATATACAAGTTAACAAAATGAATTAAAGGACTAAGCATAAAACTCAAAATGTAAAACTTAAAAGAAAAGAGGAGAATCGTTTATGATATGTGATTTGGCAATGATTCATTTGATATTACTCTACACAAGCAGAAAAAGCACAAAAAATAAACGGGACTACATTAAACTTAAAACGTATTGTTCATCACAGGGCATAATCAGCAATGTGAAAAGCCAATTAATGGGATGGGAGAAATTATATGTTAATGTACATCTGACTAGGGACTAATATCCTGGATAAATTAAAAACTCCAAAAATTTAGGAACAAAACACTAAGAGTAGTGTTAAAAAATTAAAAATAGAACTACCATACAACCCAGAAATCTACCTTCTGAGTATTTATGTTCAAGATAGTAAGATATATTTTCTGATTCATGTTCACAGAAGCACCATTCACAGGAGCCAAGAAGGGGAAGATTTCCCAACACGCACTGATGGAGGAGTGCATGGACAGAATGCGGTGTACTCATACAGCGGAATCCTAGGCGTTCAACAAACGAAGGAAGTCTCACCATATGCCACAACACGAGCGGATCTTAGCGACATTTTGCTAAGTGAAATATATCAATCATGAATCTATAAATATCTTATTACTCCACTACAATAAGAGCATTCAAGTTCACAAAAATAAGAAATAGAATGATGGCTGCCAGTGAGAAGAGGAAAGGGAAAGGCAAGCAGCTGCTCAATGAGAGGTTTCATTTCTGCTAGAAGGTAGTTTGCTGGAGGGATTCACAACAAAGCGAATATGCTATAGCTTAAAAATCTTAAGACTGAAGTGTTCATGATACGTCCTTTTAAAACAATAACAAAAATACTTACAATTCAGATTTTTCCTTACAATTAAATAGTGCCATTTGTTGCCCATCCCTCCCCTTAAATACAGGACATTCACTACAGTTGGGGAATGAGACCTGTGAAAAGGTTAGCAAGGGTTAACGCCACAAGCAGGAATGGACTCATAAAGTGTAGAGTCCAGTGGGCATCAGAGAATGCTGAATATTCATGGCCTCCACTTTCAGTAAGTGTGAGCAAAAGCATTAAGCTGGGTCATTCCATCAATGGAAAATATTCTATAATGACTAGTCAGAGTTGGATTCTATTTCTTTCTCTCTGGATCTCAGAAGAATTTCTCTCCAAGGTTCTATGTTCCCTTTGATATAAATATATATATATTTACTATATAATAAGTCTTACCATACTAAATGGCACTTAGTGTAGTAAATCTTACCATCAAATCTTTCACCTGTTCTATTCACAGTCACACAGACTTTGTTGAAAATCTTTCTGTGAAAATCTCTGTTGGAATTTTCAGTGAATGTCTAGGTTACTCCCAGAAAATATTGACATCTATAAAATCCTAAGTCTTTCTGTTCTTAGTAGAATATGTCTTTGTACTTCTTCAAAATATTCATTTCCTCAATATTTATAGTTTTCTCCATAAACTCACATGAAAGTCTTATGTATCATTACTGATACTATAGGTACCTTATACATTTAATCAAGATTATAAATAGGAGTTTTTTTACCTTGCTTTTTTACTATGAATTCTTGTGAGCATATACCAAACCAAAATGGTACAATAAAGCCCAATTGGTCACTTCCTCAGATTCAACAATTACTAGTATTTTATGACATTTGCAATAATCTCCCTTCTGGCTTTCTTCATTCCTTTAAAATAAACTCTGTTAGTGCTTTGTGAAGTATAATTTACTTACAAGAAATTGTACAGATTTTTGAGATCAAAAGAAAGGTCACTGCATTCTCCATAAGATTTCTTCCTACTTCTTTGATGTTGGACACACCTCCTCATCATCTATAACAGCATGATTTTTCAAGAAAATTATAGCTGTCCCATTCATTCTTTGGAAATTGAAGCCAGTCTTCTTCTCACAGTGTGATCCTAATTGAAGTTTCAATTTCAGTTGTGGAAAGGGCCTGATTAAATCACTTTAATTTGTTCCCATGACCACTAGGGACCACTGGAGTTCTGCTTGCTCCAAGTTCTGGATGGATGTTTGAGCTAAGAGCAGAAGACGTCTTGCCCAGTCTGACTCCATTAGGCCAATTGTATCTGTTGCAGAATTTCTCAGCCGTGGCACAGTGGAAATCCTGTGCTGTGCGGGGTGGGGTTGTGTGCAGCAGGGTGCTTGACAGCATCTGTAGCCCATACTCACTAGAATCCAGCAGCACCCACTTTTCCAGTAATTTTAACTAAAAATGTCTCCAAACATTGTCACATGTCCCCTGGGAGGCAAGGGAGGCACAATCCCCTTTGATTAAGAATCATTGATAGAGGAAAAATACAACCTCAAGAGGACTGAAAAGAGTGTCATTGAAAGCAGCAGCAAAATACAGCCTTTCAAGGAACTGGAATCAAAACACCTGGAAGACAATTATTTAAAGAGAAAAAAATGAAGAAGGAGGAGGAGCAGGAGGAGGAGGAGATGAAGAGGAAGAAGACGAAGACGAAGAAGAAGGGGAAGAAGAAGAAGAAGAAGAACAAGAACAAGAACAAGAAGAACAAGAACAAAAAGAAGAAGAGGAAGAAGAAGAAGATCCCTGGGAATAAGTAGAGAGCTGAAGGGAAAAATAGAAACTACAGAGAAGCTGGAGAAATGGAACACAGTGCAGGAAAAGATGAAGCAGTCAAGAAAGGAACCCTGCTCTTGGGAGGAGGTCCTGCCCACTGACACAAGGAAGCCCAGAGAGGGGCAACAGCCCCAGGGAGAAAGGATGGATCCAGGCAGCAGTGTCAGCCCCAAGCAAAGCCCATGGATATTGCATCGTGTAAAACTAATGTGGGCTTTTCTCTGACATGGACCACATCTGGCTGGCAGGCTAGAGTAGGAGAAGAAATTCAGTTTAGTGCTGGCCTTGTTTGAGAACATTTAACCAGCAGCCATTTAAAGAAGAGGTTAATTGTTTAAGACAAAGTTACAGAACAGCTATACTTCAAGATTTCTCTCACCCTAACATAATGTCTTGGGGTTGGGAAATGCTCATAACAGAATCTCAGAGAGGGCACAGGACAGACACAGATCTCCCTGAAGGTTCAAACTGAGCTGAGAGCCAGTCATGTGTGGTCTGGACAGGGGATCAGAAAATGCTGACATTAAGTCCAGCAGACTCCTTGACCGCCCCCCCCCATTGTGCTGTTAACATCTAGCACAGAGCTCAGTAGCCTATTTGCATTTCCTATCTGTCAATGTGATCAGGACTGTGACTGGATTTGGACAATGGCAACTGCCTGCCTTGAGTGTATAGATAGAGGGGCCTCTGGTGCAGAGAAAACATATCACCCAAAGCCTGTGAGGGTGCAGAGAGACTATGGCCTGGGGCACAGGGAAGGACACAGACACTGGGCGTGGCCAGAGTGACTCCAGTTCCAGGGTGAACATCACTGACCAACCATGCTGAGCAGGAAAGACAGGGCAACATTCAGCATTCATATACAAAAATATAAGTGTGGAAACAAATGGGTCCTAGCACAGATTCACTACCCTTCCCCATAGAGGATCTAAAATATTCCTCAAAAAAATCCCCAGCCTTAATAACCAAATTCAGCAAGGTTACCAGATACAAAATCAGCATGTAAATGAATAGGATTCTTATACACTAATAATTAATTCACCTAAAAAGAAATTAAGAAAATGTCACCATTTATGATAGCATCAAGAAAAATTGAATACTTGAGAATTAACCTGGGTAGGGAAGTAAAAGACCTCTATAATGAAGTTTACAGCACTCTGAAAAAGGAGACAGAAGAGGACACCAGCAAATGAAAAGACACCTTGTTCTTATATAGGCAGAACTGACATTGTCAAAACAGCCATACTTTCATAACTGCTATATAGGTTTAATGTGATCCCAACAACATATGAACAGCATTCCTCACAGAGATAGAGAAGACAATAGTAGAATTAACATGGAACCAGAAAAGCCCAAAGATAGCAAAAGCAATTGTGGGCAACAAGAGCAAAGCAAGAGACATTTCAATCTCTGGTTTCAAATTATATGACAGCCAGGTGTCCTGGAGCATGTGTATAATCCCAGCATTCTAGAGGCTGAGGCAAGAGGTTTGCCATAGGCCAAAAATCTACCGTGGAGGGAAGTCTGTCTCTTTCACAAATGGTACTGGAAAAGAGGCTTTATGTAGGCAGAGGACTGAATCTACACTTCTATCTCTCATACTGTCCTAAAATAAAATCAAAATGGATCAAAGATCTAGATATTAAAACAAAAACACTTACCTGCTCCCAGATAGAATAGATAAAACTCTTGAAGATACAGGCATAGGCAAGAACTTTCTGGACAGAACATCAGTGGTACAAGAAATAACATCAGGAGTAACCAAATAGGGTCATATCAAGTTAAAATCTTCTGCACAGCAAAGGAAACAACAAATAGAATAAAGAGACAGTCTATAGACTGGGGAAATATTTTTGTCAGCTACATCTCAGATACAGGACTAATATCTATAATGTATTTTCAAAAACCTCAAAGAAGTAGACTCTAAAATAAAAGATCAAATAAAATATGGGCAGCTGAAATTAATAGATACCTCTCAGAAGTACAAATAGTCAATGAATACATAAAAAAATGTTCAGTATCACAGGCCATTTGAGAAATCCAAATTAAAATAACACTGAGATTCTATCTTACTCCAGAAAGAATGGCTACCACCAAGAAATTGAACAACAACAAATTCTGAAGAGGCTACAGTGCAAAAGGAATCCTTATATACTGTTAATAGGAAACTAAACTAGTAGAATTACTGTGCAAATCAGCACAGAGATCTCTCAGAAATTTAAAACTAGAAATTCCATTCGACCTAGCTATTCCCTTTCTAGTTATTTTACCTTAAAGAATTCAAGACATCATATTACAATGCTACATGCAC
The DNA here is from genome assembly GCA_004026965.1 of Petromus typicus. Taxonomy (NCBI): domain Eukaryota; kingdom Metazoa; phylum Chordata; class Mammalia; order Rodentia; family Petromuridae; genus Petromus; species Petromus typicus. Next base: position 55,406 of record PVIR01004184.1, on the reverse strand, counting down.
AACCATGTTTATAGCAGCACAATTCATAATAGCTAAATCTTAGAAGTGGCCCATATGTCCATTAACAGAAAAGTGGATAAAGAAATTATAGTATTTACGTACAATGGAGTAGTATCCTTCCATAAAGAAGGACACATTCGAGTCATCTACAGGAAAAAGGATGTACCTTAAGAATATAATGTTAAGTATAATAAATCAAATCCACAAGCTTAAATATAGCATGGTTTCTCTTGTATAGGAAACTCAAGTACAAGTAAATCCAGAGCAAAATACAAATAAAAATAATAATAGGAAACATAACAGATCTTTTGCAAATAAGAAGGGGCCAAGAGACAGAAAGAAAGGTTAGGGAGGGAAAATGAAGGAGAACAAAAAGAATTAAGATATATGCATGTATCCACTCCTCACAATGGATGTAATCATTATGTACTGCAAATGTACTAATAAAAATGAAAAATAAAAGATATAACCTTAAATGAAAAAAATCTCTGATGAAGAGCAGTGTCAAAGGCAGGTGGCTTTCGGAAGATGCAGGAGATTTAGGATGGAATAGCCATCAATACACTCCCCCTGTGCTTGGAACAAAGTCCATGTTAACTGCCACTGGCACCGTCACAGGAACCAATGACAAAAGTTCCCTCCACTGCATCTAGTTTTCTTCAGTGTACAAATATAGGACCCACACTTTCCCAGGAATAGCCTGTTCATATAACTAAGAAAGGGTTACTATAATGGCTTTATCCAATTAACTAATAAGCAAACGTGATACAATAAATCAAGGGTGGATTTTATTCAGGGTATTGATTTCTGGAAACGTCAATTAAAGATTACTGAGATAATGGAACCTCCTTAGGAGTCAACAGCAATTTGGGGGGCCTATGCTTTGGAATGGGCAGCATCGCCAAGAAGATTATAAAGCCTAACTACATTTCCTATACTTTGAAGTTTTAAATATCACAGCACCTTTGCTTACAGCTGCAGAGACCAAGTGATAAAGTTCTGATACAACTAAGTAAAGATGATAAATGTGTAAAATGTTAGCACCTACATGGCTCACACTACATGTCAGTTTTTACAGTTTGATACCAGAGTACTCTGCTAAGCTTAGAAAGAAGCCTCCTGGCTTGTTGTGTTCCAGAACATACCAGATCCTTGTTCACTTTTGGCTTTGTTTCTAGAGCAAACAGCTCTGCATCTCCTGCTAGAATGGCATACCAGTCACATCTGCACCCTCTCCTTCCTTGTCCTATACACCCATTACAAGTTGTTCTGTCATGAAGAGTTCCATTTTACTGCAGAGAGTTGAATTTCTAGGCAACTTAAGTCTTTCCTCAACCTCGCAGTCAGGTCAGGCTGGGATATCATCGGGTAATTGTGCAGCAATTACAGTAAACAGTGACTGACATTCTGGAGGCTGAGGATATATTAGGTTCTGTATTATACTTATTCACTATAATCTTATCCTTGTTTTATAGTTGAGAACACTGGAATGAGAAAGGTAAAGCAATGTATTCAATAGTGCAATCAATAAATAATGGAGCCAACTTGTGAGCCAAGTGCCTGACTCTAAGGTCCTACCTTTACCTCCTGTGTCACACTCCACATTACAGTAAGTCCCAGTGAATAGTAAGACTTAATCTGGAAGCTCACTGGGTGTTGTGAAGCCCTGGATAAGTGTTTCACGAAGCTGATCTGCCTGCATTGTATGGCTAGAGGTAGAAAAACCAATGCAGAAGTCTGCTGGTGACATGACAAGTGAGGTGGCCTGCACGAAGACAATGCCAGTGGGGAAGGGAGGAGGAGATGAAATCAAAGAATGGAAGTCAATGTGTTGTGGGTACTGACAAAAAAACTGAGATTAATGCCCAGTTATCAATTTGTTGGTGCAGCCACTAGTCCAGGAAACACAAAAAAGTACCAAGGGAAGGGGACTGATGAATTCAGTGTGAGATGTGTTCAAATCCTTAAATGTTTTCCTTCAGACAGGTTACTGCTGCAAAAGATACTACAGAGCTAATGGATCTAAAGGAGCTTTTGACTCCTCAGAAAGACACATTATCTTTCCATTCATTGGTGCAATACTCATCTAAGAGTGGGCTCACAGGCATGTAGTATGTGTTGGCAGCTGGCAGTATCAGCGTTTGGGGCTCCATGACAAGCTGCCAGGCTGAAAATGAAACTGGGAGCCAATGGAACATTTACAGCCAAGTTCCAGATAGGAATGGGCTGAAGCATCTAAATCAGGGACTGCTATGCCACCCACCCCTCTCATTCCAGGCCTCCAAATCTGGGCACCAAGGTTAGTGAACATAAAACTCTCTCAAGTAAACTTGGAAAAATAGTGAAGCTCCAGTCCCCTAAGGAGGTCAAAAGGATAGGAGGAGAAGAGACAAAGAATGAAAATGGAGATAATTTTTTATATAGAGTCTTTGTAGACATAAAGGGGATTTCCACAGAAAGAGCACACAGATCTTAAGTGCTGAGCTATCAGCTAAATGCCCTCATCATCCTGTCTGTCCAGTATCCAGAGAGACTACTGCAAAATATATCTACTATTTGTTAACTCCTTTTAGTAATAGCTGCCTTCCATTGAGTAAAACTCCAGATGTTAAAGAAAGAAAGGAAAGGAGTTGTACAGTTTTAGCACAAATATTAGCTATCCAACATCTCTAAAATATAGATAAGTGATACTTAGAGCATACTCTATTGCCTACTAAAATAACATTCACTTCATAATAAAGCTCTACACTACATGCTTTATATTTATTAACCCATCTCATTTTTACAATAAGGTAGAAGGTGTCAATGCACCTTAAGTAAGGAAACTGAAGGTTATAGAGGTCAAGCAATTTACCCAACAGCACACAGCTAATCAGAGACAAAGTCAAGATTAGAACTCAGGTCTGTCTTGGTTCTAGATGTAGATCAAGCTTCTAAGCATAATGCTGTTAAAATAATCATGATGTGTATATTTAATGTACCAATAAAGATTTTTTTAAAAAAATGATTTTGTAGTTCAAGAGAAATATGACCTAATATTGATGCTGTCCTTGTTACCAGTCCTGGAAAATCCATACAGAACTTCTCCTAAGTGGGGAGGAAGCTATTTTTTGCTGCAAGAATAATCCTCCTTTCTTCTCCTAGCAGCACAAGGAGCTTCCAGAGAAAATTAGGCTTATTATGTTCATCAAACCCCTACTGCCTTACAAGTTGAGAGTATAGTTAGTTATAGAGATATATCCTGATGACTAAAGCAAAGCAGGCAGGCCTCCTGCCACTAAACTCTTTTTAAAAAGGTTTGTACAAGCCAAGTATTTAAAGCAGTGGTTTACTAGCACCTGTCTTACAAGCACAAGGTGCTGAGTTTGACCCCCAGTACAAAAAAAAACAAAGCAAATTAATATTCTTTGTACAGAAATAAAAGTAAAAAGTCATCTGGTGATAATACTTCAAAAAAGTTTATGCAAGAGAAAAATTTAGACCATTAGAGAAAGAATTTGAAAACACTGAAAGTAAAAGGCCTCTACAAAGCTAGTCTAGACATTTACTTTTTCTCCATGGACTTCAGCATGTATTGAAACTACATCTGAATACAGTTAATATATTTCATATAGACTTAAATAAAACATAATTCAATTTAATTTTGACAAAGCAAGTTGAATTTTCCAGTTGTTGGATTGATGAGGTTTCTAGAAGCCAATGAAAAGTATTTAAAAGAAGGAAAACTATATGGAAAAGCTTGTGGCAGCTTTGCTCTGTAACTATCCTGATGTACAGTCCTCTTCACTTCTGTTAACATTTACTTGGCAGCAAAGAGAAAAGGACTCCATACTTCCTTCATACATCTATGATGGAATTTCCCTCTGTCTTCAGAAAGAGTAATAATAGAATGCTAATCATCATTCTGGCACTACAACAAATTACCTGAGATAATTAAATGCATAAAGACAAAATGTTCACTCACAGTTTTAGAGGGTTCAGTCTGTGTTCTGTTGCTCTGGCCCAGAAGGAGGCAGAACACAATGGAAGGGAACATGTGTCAGAACAGAACTATTTACTTCATGAGAAAGAGGGGAAAAAAGAAAGAAAAATGAAAAAGCCAGTCCCTTACTCCCCACTGAAGGACATTACTCTAATGACAGAAAACGTGCTACTCTCCAGCTCTTAAAGTTTCCACCACCTCCCTGTAGCAGTATGCTGGGGACAAAACCTTTATTACACTAGCCTCTGGGAAACATTTGTGGTCCAAACTATATTACTTTGTAAAGTATAAACTCATGTACCTATTGGTATGATTGTACATCGTGCAAATTTGCTAATGTGCTTTTGGTGATCTAGTCTTCCTTACTTTCAGTTTTAAATTTTTCTTAATCTTATCAAGTAGTAGGCCATTGTCTGCATTAATTTTCTATTGCTGCTGTAAAAAAATTCCAAGCATTGTGCCTGAAAAAAATACAAATTTATTAGTTTCCATTTCTAGTGTTGTAGCTCAGTAGTACAAACCTTGCCTACCATGTGCAAGGCCTTGGGTTTGATCTTCAGCAGCACAAAATGTAAAAGAAAATAGAATTATTTTCCTGTGTTTCCACTATGTCTGTACTTTCATTTCCTATCTTTTTATTTTATTATATTTTTATAAGCCTAAGCTATAAATATATTGAAACAAGGATTTTCTTGGTTTGTTATGATTTAAATTGCTTTCCAGCACCATATAATAAATAAATATGCTTAAATTTATATATATTTAGAGCAGCTTATAAATATTTAAAACTATCGTAATAATGGCTCCATTGACTTGCAATAAATTCTGTGCTTTGTATAGGGAGGATTGCCAAACTGATAATCCAGAAAAGTGGAAAACCCCATCAAATTTCATGACCTATTGGTCCCAAAAGAATCTCTTTCTAATTACTGGAAAAGCTTGAGCATTTAAGTTTAGCTGTCTGAGAAGTTGGTGTTCACAGATAAACATCCTGAAACTTACCTCTTTAGAAAGATAAGTAAAAGAAATATTTTCTGCTGAAAATTTTGTTCATTGGACCATAACTTAAAAGTCAAATAATTTTGAGGAATTCTTAGGTAGCATATTAAAATAGAAATCCAAAATCATGAAGGCTCTGCTGTGCATGGCAATGAGAATGGAGGAGTAACTGCTGCTCCTCACAGACAGACCACAGGCTGGCCTCCCCCACACCACTTGGCATCTGAGCTCTCCCACTACCAGTGAGGGAGGAGGACTCTGCAGAAACTCAATCTAGTTCTCTGCCCATGCTGAGTAACTGCTGCTTTTGCAAAGGCAAACCTCTGGCGTGGGATTGGCCCACTTTCTGCACAGCACTCAGGCCATAAGTTCCCACATGACCAGTGTGGGAGGAGGAGTCTTCAGAGACTCCATCCTTTTGTCTGCCCACAATGACACTTGGGACCTCCTATAGAACCAGCATGTGGAGAGGAACTCCCAGAGACAGCATCTGCTTATCTCTGCACATTGAATAAGTGAGGCAGTAGTTCTGGGACTTAGGCAGAGGCCTTCAGTGCATAACTGTCCTCTTCACCAAAATGAAAAAGCACTCAGTGGAACAGTGAAGAAATTCTGTTGACTACAGCTATTGGTGAGTTTGTGGAGTCAGTCCCACCTACAGGATCCTAGAGGGTTAAAGCCTAAAGGATTGGATTGAGCTCAACTCATTCAGTATAGCCTGAAATTAGACAGCAGACAATGGCTGTCTCCCAGTGATTAGTCAACTCTGATCTGCATACTAGTACCCAAACTGTCAGAGACAGCAGATCCATGCTGGGCCCATTTGGTAGAGTTCTTGGCTTTGTTTTTTTGTGTTTGTTGCTGTTGTTGTTCTTTTTCTTTCTTTTTTCTGACCTTTCATTCTTCATTTCTCTACTTTCTCATTGCTGAGTATGTCCAATTTGCCCAACCGCTCTTATTTTTACAGGACAAGCCTGCTGCTGGTGGGTACCCCTATTTTTCCTGGGGTCTCTCATTCTTTCTTGTCCTCCAGTCAATATCATTTCCTGGAAGTTAATGCATTTCAGTCTTCTCTACTCTCTCTCTCATACTATTACAGGAAGACGAATACAGTTTCTAGTGGTTCTGCTGTTGTTAATCTGTTCTATTTTGTATTTGTCTCTTCTGTCTCTTTTGTCCTCTATCCTCTATAAATTTTCCAATGTTTGGTGTGATCTTCATATATCCTCTATCCCTGTTTCTAATCTCTCCATCTCCTTCTATCTACCTTCCCAACTCTGCTGACTCTTTATTCCCAAAGGGTGATGTTGCTATATTAAAGGGCCTATATGTTGTAGACATTTTTCTGGTTAGTACTAAATTTCAGCACATGGTCACAGATCTAACCCATGAGGTCAAAGGTATCAGAATAGTAATTGCCAAAGCTTGTCATTTCCTCTGCTGTTTGATACTGTTGATGATTCTGATTGTATTATATTAACCAAGGTAATGTGACTGTTCTATTTAAATACCTTCCATGGAGTGTCAGAGCTGAACTCTCTTAAGGGCCATGATAGACTCAAGGAGGATAACCTTTAACCATCTCCTAGTGGTTCCAAATAAAGAACAAAGAGGCTCGAATTAAATATTGTCCAGACAGCAGGGCAAGAATTAAAACAAAAACATCAACAACAAAAAAATAGAAACTAGAAAAAATTCAAAAACCTAGACACAAAGCTCATCACCACGGGGAAAATGGGAATAGAGCTAACTGAAGCTCAAAAAACCAGAATTCTCTGAGATAGTATAAAAAGAGGATCTACTAAAATGGAAATCAGAAATAATATCTCAGATAAAAACAGAGATACTGTCCAAAGTGGAAGATATGATTAATAACATTAAAGGAATCTGGAACATGATAGATCTAAGGTTACAAAAGTAATGGAATCTGTTTAATAGTTTCAAACTGATTTTCAGGAGATAAAAAACTCCAAAAAAAGTTTGAAAAATAGAATTAATCAGTATGAATACTGAATATAAGACATAGAAGATAGGATTGCAGGCAGCAAACAGAAAAAAGAATAATTTATGGAAAATAGCAAAGGACCATGAGAAATCAATCCAGCAGTTACTTGATAATGCAAAGAAGAATAACATAAGATTGATTGGAGTCATTGAGGAAACCAAAGACATTGCAAAAGATACTACAAAAAAACTATTCATAGATGTAATGGCAGAAAACTTCACAGGAAAAGGAAAGGAATTTTCATACAGAGAAATGAAGCATATAAGACTCCAAGTAGTGAAGATCTAAAATTCTACACCTAAGCATATAATTATCAAGACTCCAGAAACCAAATAGAAGAGCAAAATACTGTAAGCAAAGAAAAGAAACAAATCACATAAAAAGGAAAGCTTATCAGAATTACAGCAGACTTCTCAATGCAAACATTCAAATCAAGAAGAATCTGGAGTCAAGTATTTCAACCATAAAAGAAAATGACCTCCAACCAAGATAGACATATCCTGCAAAATCCTTCAAAATTGACAGAGGAATAAGAAACTTCCATGATAAATAACACCTAAGAAATTTTACAAATATAAAACCCGCACTCCAAAAGATGCTAAACAGTATCCTAGAAAAAGACAGTATGTGTCACAATCCTATGAGACTCAGCAGAGTGAACTCATTTGGCAAAGCAAGAAACTGAATGGAAAAGAGGAAAAGCAAAGAGTAAGAGAGCCAAGAATAGGAAAGCATTATAACAGGGATAAATCAGTACATATCAGTTATAACCAATAATGTCAATGACCTCAATGTACAAATTAAAAGATACAGACTGGAAGAATGGATTAATGAGCAAGATCCTACATATGAAGTAGGATCCTACATAATCCTACATGATCCTACATAATATGATATACATAAAAAACATACCTAATTGAGAAAGAAAACCATAGACCGAAAGTTAAAGGAGAGAAAACAATTCTCCGTGTAACAGGAAACTGAAAAAAAAAAAAAAAAAAGCAGAAGTGGCTATCTTATTTGCAACCAAAAGATATTTCAAACCAAAACTGATTAAGAGAGACAAAAATGAATGCTACATTCTCATTCATGAGGAAATGATGGCATTCATAAATAGTTATGCAACAAATTCTAGTGCACCCATATACATAAAACAAATATTAACGGATATGAAAAGCTAGATAAGCACTAATACAAGTGCTTAAGACGTCAATATTCAACTGTCATAAATAGACCCTCGCAAACAATGGAAATTCAATGACACTCTCCTGAGCAACCACTGGATCACAGAAGAAATGAAATAGTGTCTAAAATTAAATGAGAATGCCAATACAATATACAAGAATTTATGGAACACAATAAATACAGTTCTATGAGGTAAATTCATAGCAGAAAATGCCCAAAGTAGGAAAACAGAGTAAACTCAAATAAACAACCTAAAGCTGAACCTCAAACTACTAGAAAAAGAGGACCAAAATGAAGCCAAAGCTAATACAAGAGAAGAAATTATAAAGACTGGAATAAATTAATGCAATGAAAACTAAAAGAATACAAAAAAACAACAAATCAAAGACTTGGTTTTTGAAAGAATAAACAAAATTGACAATCACTTAGCTAACCTTATCAAAAAAGTAAGGAAAAGGCTCAAATCTATGAAAAGAGGGAAATCTCCACAGTTTCAACAGAATTTAAAGGATAATAAATACCTACTTTGAGAACTTTTACTCTGATAAGATGAAAAACACAGAAAAAAATGGATAGATTCTTAAACACCTATGAACTTCTGAAGTTGGACAAAGAAGATATAAAAATGCTAAGCCCCCCATTGATAATATCTGAAATAGAAAATATAATTAAAAACCTACCGACAAAGAAAATTCTAGATTCTGAACACTTTACTACTGAATTCTATAAGACTTTCAGAGAAGAGCTAATTCCACTACTCCTCAAACCCTTTAATTAAATTGAAAGGGAAGCAGTGCTCTCAAATTCAGTCTTGGAAGCAACCATTGCATTCCAAAAGCAGAGAAAGACCCAATGAAAAAAGAGCACGACAGGCCAATTTCTCTAATGAACATTGATGCAGAAATCCTCAATAAGGTACCAGCACACAGAATACAGAAGAAGATCATACAACCTGACCAAGCTGGATTCATCCCAGGGATACAAGGATGGTTCAATATATGTAAATCAATAAACATAATACACTATTGTAACAGACTCAAGGACAAAAACCAAGTGGTCGGGCTGGGGAGTTAGCTCAGTGGTTCCGGCGCCTGTCTCGCAAGTGCAAGGACCCGGGTTCGATTCCCCAGTAACCACATAACAATACTGGGTGTGGAGACCCACACCCAGCAGCAACCAGTACCACATACCACAGTGCCAGGCGTGGTGGCTCACGCCTGTAATCCCAGCACTCGGGAGGCAGAGGCAGGAGGATTGTAATGTGAGTTTGAGGCCGAGCTCAGGGCCAGCCTGAACCACAAAGCAAGACCCTGTCTCCAAAAACCAAGTGGTCATCTCAACATAAGCAGAAAATCCAACACCGATTCATGATTAAATCCCCACAGAAAATTGTAATAGATGGTCTTTATCTCAAACTGATAAAAATTTATTTATGACAAAGCAACTGTGTAGGAACAACCAATATCATCAAAATGACCATATTCACATAACTAGCACATAGATTTAGTGCAATCCTGATTTAAATTGCAAAGGCATATTTTATAGATCTACAGAAAATAATCCAAAAATTCATCTAGAACTGCAAGAGACCTAGAATAGCAAAAACAATCTTAGGCAACAAGTTCATGACAGATGGTATCACTATCCTAAACTTGAAACTATACTAACAAGCCATTATGATGTAAACAGCATTGTACTGGCAAAGAAACAGACCCAAAGACCGGTAGAACAGGCTAGATGATCAAGAAACAACTCCAGATATACTAAACCACTTCAATTTAGTTACTTGAGGTTCAGCATTAAATTATTTATTTGAGCTTGCTCTGTTTTCTGGATGTAGATGTTCACTGCTATGAAGTTTCCTCATAGAACTGCTTTTATTGTGTCCCATAAATTTCTATATGTTGTATTGAGGTTATCATTTAGTTGTAAGAATTGTTTGATTTCTTTAATTTCCTCTGTGACCCATTGGTTGGTCAGCAGAGAGTTGTTCAGTTTCCATGTGTTTGTGAGGATCCTGGACTTTCTTTTACTATTTGGCTCCAATTTCAAAGCACTATGGTCTGACAGTATACAGGGGATAACTTTAATCCCTTTGCATTTACTTAAACCTGTTCTATGAACCAGCACACAAAAATGATCTGGAGCAGAAGAGAATGTAAATTCTGACTTTGTGGGGTGAAGTACTATGTAGGCATCTATTAAGTCCATTTGTTGAGGAGTCTGGTTGAGCTCAAGTATTTCCTTATTGCCTTTTTGTCCAGTCAATCTGTCTTTTTGTGACACTGGGATATGGAGGTTCCCTACTATTATTGTATTGGTGTTTATCTGGTTTTTCATGTCCATTAATGTTTGTTTTATATAATTGGATGCATTAGAATTTGGTGCATAGATATGTAAGATCGTTATTTCTTTCTCTTGGATTTTTCCCTGTACTAAAAGATAGTTTCCTTCTTTATCTCTATTTATCAGTTTTGGCTTAAAGTATATTTTGTCTGTGTATAAGATCACCACTCCTGCTTTTTTGCTGTTTCCTGTCGCATGGAGTATTGTTTTCCATCCCTTTACTTTCCGTCTATTTTTTTTTCTTTCTGAATTAGGTGTGTTTCTTGTATGCAGCAGATTGTAGAATCTTGCTTCTTGATCCATTCTGCCAGACTGTCTCTTAATTAGCACATTGAGTCCACTGACATTAATGGTTATGGCTGATATAGGCAAATTTAGTGCTGTTGTGTTTTTCTGTTCTTGGCTCTGTTGTTCTTTTTTTGCCTCTTTCCCATTAATTTCTTGTTTGGCCTGATGGGTTGACTCTGTTAGCTCTTATGGATTTTTTTTTTCTTTGAGACAGAGTCTTGCTTTGTAGTTAAGGCTGGCCCTCAGCTCAGCCTCAAACTCACATCACAGCAATCCTCCGACCTCTGCCTCCCGAGTGCTGGAATTACAGGCGTGAGCCACCATGATCAGCACTGTGGTACTGATTGCTGCTGGGCATGAGTCTCCATGTCCAGTACTGTTATGTGGTTATCGGGGTTTGAACCCAGGCCCTTGCGCTTGCAAGACAGGCTCTGGAAATCACTAAGCTAAATTCCTGTCCCAGGTCTCATGGGTTTGTAACTTTCCTTATTTTTCTCTGAGATATTCTTTAGAAGGTTTTGGAGTGCAGGTTTTGTATTTGTGAAGTTTCTCAGGTGTTCTTTGTCATGGAATTATCTTCTTTCCCCATCGATTTTGAAGGATAGTTTTGCAAGATACATCAATCTGGATTGGAAGTGGTTTTCCTTCAGGGTTTGAAACACTTCACTCCAGGCTCTTCTCGCACTGAGTGTCTGGGTTGAAAAGTCTGCTGTGATCCTGACAAGCTTCCCTTAGTATACAATTTTTTTCTTTTCTCTAGCTGTTTTCAGTATTTCCTTTTTTTTTTTTTTTTAATCTGGAACTTTTATAATTATGTACCTAGGGGTAGATTTTTTCATGTCATGTAAGCCACCTCAATTTAGACAAAGGATCCAAATATCCTCAATGGATATTAATAAATATAACAGCCTCTTTAATAAATGGTGCTGAAAAAACTGGGCTTTAGCCTGTCAACGACTAAAGCTAAATCTATCTCCTTCTCCATTCACCAAACTAAAATCAAAGTGGATTAAATGCTTAAATATTAAAAAAGAAACACTGAACCTGCTGGAAAATAGGTTACATAGAACTCTTGAAAACATTGGCATTGAGAAAGATTTTATGAACAAAACTTCAGCCACACAAGGACTAGCAGAAAGAATCCATAACTGGGATCTCATCTTACTAAAAAGCTTCTGCACATCAAGAGAAACCACCAATAATAAAAAAATTTTTTGAAAACCTATAATATGGGGGAAAAAATTTACCAGCTGTTTCTCATACAAAGAACTACCATCCACAGTATATAAAGAACTTTAAACAATCAGCATCCCCTAAATTTAAAGACTCAATTCAAAAATGAGCATCTGAAATGAACAGACATTTTTCAGAGAAAGAAGTAAAAGCAGCCAAGAAGCATATGAAGAAATGCTCAACATCACTGGCCTTTCAAGAGATGCAGATGAAAATGACACTGAGATTTCATCTCACTCCACAAAGAATGGCTTCTATCAAGAAATCAACCAACAACAAATGTTGGTAGGGCTATAGGGAGAAAAAAATCCTCCTCCTTTGTTGGAAGGAATGTAGACTGATGCAACCAGGTGGAGATTCTTTTAAAAAAGAAGAATTCAAGGTCACACTTGACACTGCTATTCCCCTGCTAGGTATACACACAAAAGCATTAAAAGAATCATACCAAAGTGACATATGTGCACCCATATTTATAGTAGCTCATTTTGTAATAGCTAAATCCTGGAAACAGCCCAAACCCTCATCCACAGGAGACTGGATAAAGATGTGGGTTTTTTAATAAAATGAAATATTGCTTTGCCATAAAACAATGATAAATTAGTCATTTATACTTAAATGGATTTACCTTGAGGACATACTCATAAGTGAAATAAATAGGACACAGATGTGTAAATACCATATCTTTTCTCTAGTATGAAAAACTGAAGGTGTCAATGAATGCCAAAATGTATGATAGGTAATGTGAAATAAGATGAAAATGTGCAAAAGGGAAAGAGTGGGTAGGAGAAAGTAAAGAAGGGAAAGAAAATACTGTCTAGTTTAAAAAAAGGAAACAAATCTTATATGTAGGAGGTGGGATTGTAGGGAGGGCGGTGGAAAGGGGAAAAGTGAAAATCAATATATGTCACCTACAACTACAAATTCTCAATGTTGAATATAATCATACTGTATATGTAAAATGCACAAAAAAGTTGACTTTTAAAAAGCCCTAAAAAAAGAAGAATGTAGAATTCCAGGCATGATGGAGAGCATAGCATATAGGAGAGCACCATAGATTAGCCACCAGCAGCTCAGCATAGAGCCTTGAGTGCCACTGAGGAGTTTGAAGTTGATGGGTAAGGTCAACAGTGCTCAAAGGGTGATCCTTGAGCTATCTACATCATCCAAGAGCTCATAAGAAATATATATTTTCCAGACATAGCTCAAGCATACCTCATCAGAAATTCTGGGGTTAGGATATAGCAGTAAGTGTTTCAACATAACCCCAATGTACCCTAAGTTTGAGAATCTCTGCTCTGACCTCCTTTTAAGTATTGGAATAATAAAATCAGATCTGAATGTGCTGGTGGAACAAACAAATCAGAAGGAAAGAAACTGAAGAAAAGGGAAACTAAAAAGAGTAATGAACATATAAATGGATTAGAGTTCTGTGTTTTATTCAGTCTAAAGTGTCAACATTTATAAGTCACACCATTATTTATCTTTAGAAAGAAAAATTTTCCCACTTAAATATCTGTGACTCTTACCATTTGACATTTTCATTTTACATTTATTGTAAGGAATCTTTTAAAATATACTGACAAATTTCTATTGATTCTTCTTATATTTGTATATATAAAAGAGGACATATATGTAAAATAATTTGCTTACTTGGTTAAAATATTCCAAACACTTTTTCCCATTCAAGATCTGATTCTCCTAGAGTATTTTCCACTCAAAAACCATCCAAAAAGTGAATTATGTCTCCTTTCATTTTGTTTCTGGGATTTTTTCTCAAGTGATTGGAATCTATTTTGCAAGTTTTCAGATCCACGAACAGATTAAAATATCCATCTCATGGTTGCTGTCCGGCTTACATAAATTGTGAGCTGCTTCCTGATTCTGGAGATAGAAAATGTGAGTGGTTAAAGTTGATGGCATTCCAATGAAAGCTAATCCTCACCAGCGGAAGTGACAAGAGTAACAGAAAAGAGACAGACACCAACATTTCAGAAGTGAATTCTAAAGGTTGTGTGACAAGAGTGTTGAGAAAGGGGAGCGGCAGATGACTCTGGCATTTCCAGTCAAGTGACTAAATGCATGGTAATCCCTTTCATCAAGATAAGAGATTCAAGAGAAGAATAAGTTTGAAGAGCAGAAGAAGAGAAACAGGTGAGGAAAAAACAGGCTTAGTTTCAGATGTTTTGAATTGGAAATCCCTAAGGGATGTCCAAGCAAAGATAACCAGGATGCAACTCAAGGAGATGGAAAGGATCAAGGTTAAAGAGAAATATTTTCTGATTAACCACATTTAAATCAAAGTGTAACCATGAATCATTGCAACTTGAAATTATTTTCCAAACAGAATACATACAATAATTGAAGACATTTGAATAAAGATAACGATAGAATCAAAAGAAACAAACAGAGGTAAGAAGAAAAGAGCAGTCAGAGAATATAATGTTATGTTTACAGATTTTGTGAGTGCCTCAAAGATGAAAAATGCCTTAGACATACTCTGAATCCCAAGGGAGAAATTTAGCCAAGTACTGTTTGTTGAACTAACATGAAAACAGTAGCCCATAGACCCCCAATAATATCAAATATTGTCCAATAGTATCAAATATTAAAGCTCATAAGTAGAACAAAAGGATTGAGAGGCCACTGAATTTAGTAAATGCTATTTACAGTGTACTCTTAAAACCAACCTCTTTTTACAGATAAAGGAAATCCTAAAGACATACATGGACATGTCCAGGTCCAACAAATGAGCCAGAGGCAGGAATCTCATCTCAGCTCTTGTCTGTAGTTGAGCATCTCCTGTAGGAAGAGTGTTACACCCCTGCTGCTAACCATCTGATCCTGACAACCTCAGACAGGTGCCTTTTGAGCACATCCATCCATAAAGATGAACTCTGGAATGTGAGATCTGCTCCTGCTGAGGAGAGAAGAGTACACAGCGGCATCATGATAGCTCAACCGATGAACTTTGAAGGCTATGTGGGATTTGACAATCTCTCAAATCAAGTGTATATAAAATCAGTGAAGAGAGGGTTTGAATTCACACTTATGGTAGTAGGTGAATCAAGACTGGGAAAATCAACATTAATCAACTTATTATCCCTCCCAGATTTGTGTTCTCCAGGGTATCAGGATTCTTTTCATAGAATTAAAAAAAATTGTACAGGTGGAAGAATCCAAAGTTTTAGTCAAAGAAGGTGGTGTTCAATTGCTGCTCACAATAGTTGATACCCCAGGATTTGAAGATGTAGTGGATAATAGTATTTGCTGGCCGCCTCTGCTCAATTATATCATTAGTAACTATAAGGATTTCCTGAACACAGAATCTCAAGGGAACAGTCATCAGATGCCTGATAACAGGGTACAATGCTGTTTATACTTCATTGCTGTTTCAGGACACGGACTTAAACCACTGGATATCAGGTTTAGGAAGCATTTGCATGAGAAGGTGAATATCATCCCACTGATCACCAAAGCTGACACACTCCTAGGGAGGAAGGCCAACATTTTAAAACACAGATAATGAAAGAAAAGAAATCCAAGAACATAAAGTTAAAATATATGAATTTCCAGAAACAGATGACGATCAAGAAAATAAGCTGGTTAAAAGGGTAAAAGCCCGCTTACCTCTTACTGCAGTGGGTAGCAACACTATCATTGAAGTCAATGGCAAAAGGCTCAAAGGAAGGCAGTTCCCCGTGCGGCATGGCTGAAGTTAAAAATGGTGAACATTGTAATTTTACAATTCTGAGAACTATGTTGATAAGGACACACATGCAGGACTTACAAGATGTTACCAATAACATGCACTAGGAGAACAACAGAAGCAGAAAGCTGGCAGTGGCGACTTACAGTGGAGTGCACAAGAACAAGAACCAAGAGCAGCTTACTAAGAACCTCTGGCCCAATGGAAGGAGAAAGAAGGGAGCACATAGCCAAGGTGAAGAAGACAGAGATGGAGATAGAGAAGGTGTTTGAAATGAAGGCCAAAGAAAAAGTTCAAAAGCTGAAGGATCCTGAGGCTGAGCTTCAGCAGCATCGTGAGCAAATGACAAAGAATTTGGCAGCACAGCACAGAGAATTAGAGGAAAAACATCGTCAGAGGAAGAGAAAGCAAACTGGGAAGCTCAGCAATGGATTTTAGAACAGCAGAACTCTTCAAGGATCTTGGAAAAGAACAAAAAGAAAGGGAAGATATTTTTAACTCTCTGTTAAACACCAGTTATGTACTACTTGCCAATACACCAGCTTGGACATCAGTGTTTGTCGGATCCATTTGACCAATTTGCACCAGTTTTGAAATCCATGATGATGGATTTAACAGCATGACAAAAATTATTTTTTGTTGTTCTTGATGGAATTAAGATACCTTGAATTGTCTAGGCTGTTGTGTACCAAGAAAATAAGAGCTATAAGTACCTATCTACATTCATTTTCTTTTCATTTTTTATTATTAAGCATGTGTCTTCAACTTAATGCAAGAGAAAATTTTACTTTCTGTACAGTCATATTCTGGTAGTTTGTTTACAGGATATTCCAAAATAAAGGGACTCTGGAAGGTTTCCATTGAGGATAATATGATATAAACTATGCTTCTCCATGATAATTATAATACAGAAGTTCCATTCAGTGCAGCCCATACAATAATGTAGTTTAGTCTAACACAGTTGATCCTACTTTTTTTACACTTCCATTATTTAAAAATCACTTTTAAAAAAAAAACCCTAGATGTTTACAGTGTACCTGGAGCTTTTTTATAACAACTTTTATTTATTTGTTTGTTTTGGACTCTTTAAGTATATATTATTCCCATTTAGTGCTCTCTTTAGCCATAATCTCATTACTGCTTCATTTTTATAATAACAATTAATTTAGATATTTTCCATATATTGGCCCTGCTAAAATAAAATATAGTATTTTTCACGTGGTAAAAACCAATAATGAAACTTTCCTTTAACTCCCTTTTTGTACTTTATGGTAAGTGGCAGGGGGAAATGCATTTATAGATCATCTCTAGGCAAATCATGATGCCAATGACCAACCTGTCTCTACCTACACCATTTCTTTATTTTACTAGAAATGGACATCATGGCCTTTTACAAAGATGGACAAGATTTTAAATTAGAAATAAAACCCACATTACCATCGACACCATCTTGGTTCATTAATAATAACTAATTTTTGAGCGTAAGATGAGGTGAACAAGCAGCCTTAATAATATACAGATACATGCATTTAGCTGTATCCATATATCACATTTCTATATTTTTTATTTGTATTGTAAAAAGTTCACATAATAGACAATGTTGTGATGTTAAAAAAAAAGATGAACTCTGCTATCAACTGCATCACCCCTGGGAAGAGGGGTCAACAGAGGGCAGAGCAACGTATGTGGTGATAGCTGGTATTCCAGGTTTTGCTCTGACACCTGGATATAGCCAGTGGAGCCCTCCCCCGCTGTGAAAAGCAAGCTTTGATTGATTTGAATCTCTGGGTCATATCTCAAGACATAATTTTCTCTACCTGTAGTTAATGTATAACAAGATAGAAAAAGACACTGAGAGAAGCTGGAAGAAAAAATACAGCAGCCATCTCTTTGTATGATGGTATTCACATAAAATTCATACACAGATAAGCAAAGTTTAAATTTGTTGAGCTCAAAAGAAGATAGAAACATAATTCTTTTCGGTGACAGCATTGCTGTTCATTAAGCATATGACATCCGGAGGAAATGGATGATTTCTTTCAAACAGTGATTCTCCAATATCAGATCTTACCAGAGGCAGTGGGAGGATCCCTTCTTCATAAATCCCAGAAGTCTAAAGTGGGTTATGCCCCTAAAGTCCAAAATTTCTGAAGTTGGGGCTGGGGATTTAGCTCAGTGGTTCCAGCGCCTATCTTGCAAGCGCAAGGACCCAGGTTTGATCCCCGGTAACTACATACTACACTGGGCGTGGAGACTCACCCCAGCAGCAACCAGTACCACATACCACAGTGCCAGGCATGGTGGCTCATGCCTGTAATCCCAGCACTCGGGAGGCAGAGGCAGGAGGACTGCTATGATGTGAGTTGGAGGCTGAGCTCAGGGCCAGCCTGAACTATAAAGCGAGACTGTCTCAAAAACAAAAACAACAACAACAAAAAAAAAACCCCAAAACTTCTGAAGTTCACAAACAGAAATGGTGAATATGATAGTCCCCACATTTCAAAAGTCAAAACATTTCAAGATTAGGCTCCACAACTCATCCCCTTCTTTGTGATTCTTTCAAGCCCAAAGGGTCAGCAAATGAGGCATGTGTGACCACAACCTCTGTGGCTTCAGTGTTTTTATTCATAGAGACATGTGCAGCTGTGCAGAGGTTTCCAGAAGCCCCCATCCAGCAAAGATGACTAATGGGGCTTTCCCATAGACATAGACATCCTAGCAAAGGTACCAGAAGCATATTCATTTTGGATCACAGCCCTAACAGCAAAGTTCCTTGTAGGCCATTACCTGCCAAACCACTCATCTTCCTTTTACAACCCACACCATGCCCACGTGTGACATCTTACTCTCCAGGGGTGGGCACGGAAATGCATATGACCTGAACTGCTGAACTGAAACTTTCCCAACAAATGTCAACCTGGTAAGAGTGCAACTTTTCTTTCATTATACAGGTTGTGATTCTAACCTCCTTTTATATCACATAGCCAAAAATGTAAAATAAAAATCAGATAGGCTACAGTTAGAATTTGTAATCAAAGGAGCTCCAGGTGGGCCCAGGAGCAGATGCACTCATGCAGATATTATTGGCTGTCAGCTGGAAATCATCAAAGCCTTTCTTGTAAAGCAGTGGGATGGAGCTGAGTGACGGGGGATGTATTCACTGCCAGGCTATCTAGTCAGAGCCTGCAAAAATATGCTGGGTTAATAAATACAGAATATACTTGTTCAGAGCTCACTCTTACAAAGATGGACAAGATTTTAAATGAGAGATAAAACCCACATTACCATCGACACCATCTTGGTTCATTAATAATTACTAATTTTTTGAGCTTAGGAAAAGGTGAACAAACCGCCTTAATAAGAACATGGACTTAGCAGGACATGGACTGTCTCATGTGTGACTTTGAGAGACTCGTATAACCTTTCTTCATAAATAAAATAATACTGAACTAAGGAAAGAAAGAATTCATATGTGTTGTGTATACGCACTCACTCCCCATGAAGAATCTAATTATTAAATGTCGTACACATGTACCAATTTTTAAAAACTGAACTACTTACTCTCTAAGATCCCTTCTTAGGGATCTTAAGCCCCTAAGGTTCTGCTTCTGATACAGAAAGAAAATCAGCTGTTGACAAGTTTCACAGAAATACGAAGCATGTTAAAATATGTCTTGGAATAGCAAAGGTATTCATCTTTTGGGAGGAATAGCAACTCAGATAAAAATAACTCTAGAAATATAAGGTGCAGGAATTGAGAAGTTGTAAAAATACAGCAGGTGCCAAACAGGACCCAGGAAGACCATATCCCTGTGAAGAAATCCATCTTTCCCAAGATGCCACACTATTTCTGAAGTGTCTTATAGAATAGTAATTCTGCTAAGTACTAAAATGTTTGAGACCTGAACAAAGTTAAATAAGTTATTTTACCACAGGAGATCTCTGAGCCTTCCCTGACCTGTCCTATACAATTTTCTCTAATAATGGAAATGCTCCACATATGTACTTCCCAGTGTGGAAGACACAAGCCCCCTGTGGCTATTAAGTTTTTGAAATGTGGTTGGTATGACCAAAGAGCTAAACTTTTTCCTTTATTTACTAATTCTACTTAAGTAACCAATTGGAGTTAATGTTTATAAGGCCAATTCTGAGAGGCAAATAACACCACTTCCCAAATTTGTTGTACTTTCAGAGCATTGGAATTCTTTGTAAAAGATTAGGCCATGAAGGAATCAAAGTCCCAGGAGATCACTGTAGCCAGGGCATCCTAACTAGTTATTCTGGCCATCAATCACCACACAATGGGCCTCTGTTCTTCATATGTGGTACTCTCACCTTGTAACTATTCTAGCAAATTTCCCAGATTCTTATCGATCGCTTTTGCCTCCCTGTGTAGATCTGGTCACAAGATTCAACCAATGTTAAGTAGGAGGATTGCTGTGAGTTTGAGACTTGCCTGGGCTACATCATGAGCTGAGGGCCAGCCTGAATTACAAAAGCAAGACTTTGTCTCAAAAAAAATCTGAATTTATATATTCTCACACACCAAAATATTACATACATCTTAAAAAGCAATTTGTTTTACAAGTTTGCACACACATAGCTTTCAAGATATGATAAATACAATAAATGTTTAATGATAATTTTTTTAAAAACCAACATAATTATTCACAAACATGTATAATTTCTATTATCTGGAGAAACCTCAACTGAATCTGGAATAAGTTTATGCCTTACGAGTGAAAAATCCACATTGGTATGTAGATTAACAGTTAACAAACTTCATTTTCCCAGTTTCTCCTTTCCTGGATACACAATCAATTTGGTGTGTCTCAGTAGCATTCCTCAGACCACAGCAGCACACACAGCTACACATTTCTGCATCTCAAGCTTGGTTCCCTGAGTGGTAGCTCATGGGCCAAAATGCACGAATCAATTTGTTGTCACATCAGAAATGAATGTGTTTCATTTTTACCTAGACAATTACAAAAATCAAGAACTTTTTCACCTGAGCAATGTTTCTTCATTTAATTGTGTAGCACTGACTGAATCTAAGATTCCAAGGCCGAGAACTGCCAAAACAACATGGTACAAGGCCCAGAAGAGCATGCCACTGAGGTGAGGGAGCTCTGGGTAGGGCTCATTTTGCTCAGGCACTATAGATTAAAATGTAATCAGTGTCAGTCAGATACATAGCAGCAATTATTTTATGTGTTGCTAATGGCTTAAATCTAAATATCTCTCCAAAGTTTCATGCACTTATCAGTGAGGCTTTTGGAAGATGGTTGCATCATGATCATGTGATACTAGATCAGTCTACTGATTGGTTTAGAGTGGATCTGGGTATAGCTGAATAGATTCACTGAAAAACACAAGCCCCACCTTGGATGTAGGTGGGACCAACAAATATGTTTGGAGCTTGAGTGAAATATAAAGGGAAAAGGAGGCTCACTGCTTGCTGCTTCGGTCTGCTCTGCCAGGAACTGTTTCCTCTCCTCAGCCATGCTGTCTTGCCTTGGACCCAAATGACTATGAAACTTCTACAAACTGAACTAAAACAGACCTTTCCTAGTTTAACCACTTGTGGGTGTTGAGTATTACATCCCAGCAGTGAGAAAATAATTAAGATATGTGTTATAAATCTGTGCACATTTATTAATAAATAGTATTGGATTTATTATGACATTTTCTGATAAAACCATATTATAGTTTTCGTTACAGTTTCGCATACAAATATGACATCTACAATCATATCAAATGACCCTGCCACACCTAAAAGAAATTGGGAATAAAAAAGCAATAAATGAAAAGCAGAAAGTTGACCAGAGGAAGATAAAAATGAGTTCAAATACAGTCTAGATTGTCAGGGGAAAAACTTTGAACAAAGCAACCAGGCACACCAAGTGCTAAGAAATCTCAGAGAGAAAATGACTTAGTGACAAACACAATAAAAGGAAAGATGGAGGAGATAAAGAAATCTGGGGTGGGAGAGGCTGGTTAAAGAAGAAACTAGAATCACAGAGCGGGAAGAGGAGACCAAAACAGCCTTCATACAAGTCCTTCAAATAACTGAAAGTTTCAAGTAGCCTGAGAGGTGGGAAATCTTTAGTACACTGCTGTGGCCTCTAGCCACCTGGGGACTTGTTGATAGCACCAACTCATGTTCTCCACTTCCAGAGTATTGGAATCTATATCTTTAATAAGGCTCTCCAGGTGATTCTCACAACAGGCAGATTTGGGAAGCAGCACTAGGAGAGAGTGGGATGAATTAACAGGGCAGAAGACTGACACTCTATCCCAGACCTATTCATTTACCAGCTCTATGCACTTAGAGAAACACTCAACTTTGTGAGTCTTGATTTTCTCACCACCACCAACAACAACAACAAAAATACATTTCTTCCCTACAACAATCTTCCAAGTTCTCTACTATTATCATCCTGCCCACCCTATAGATTAAGAAACCGAGACATGGATTGATTAAATAGTTCTCCCGAAGTCATTCTATTGGTAAATGGCAGAGTTGGCACCAAAGCTGAAGATCCTGATTTCAGGTTCCATGTTCTCCGCCCCAGCCCTGTTCTGCCTTCTTCTCTCTGTGAGGAGCATCACACTGAAAGGCTGGAGGAGACACTCCAGACACAGCCTTTTATGTTAATTCTTGTTCACATCAGATGACAACCAACATCCCACTTATACAAGTTACTCTGTAAAGTGGCAAAGTTTACTCAAATTAATTTTTGAATCAGGCTTTTCTTCCTTACAATTAATAATTTATAGGAATCAAGTCATTTCTCCACCTGGAAGACAGCAAGGGCATATTAATACTTCAACAAACTTTATGGCTAATAATGATACCACAAGGGGTAAAAATGAATATTAAAGTCAGAGCTGCAGCACTTACAACACAAGACTCAAAAAGAATATTAAGTCAGGCACCCACACTCCAATAGTGGTCAAGACTCAAGCCTAGGTTAATGGAATTCACCAACACAAGACCATCTGCTATCGTGGATACACCTCTGCACTACTTTGCCCAGGCTTGCAGTCTCCTCAATGTATGCCTAGGCCGAAAATTTGCATTCTCTTTGAAATCAAGCCTTACAGTGCATTTGTGAAGAAAGTGCAGCATATATCAAAATGAAGATCTAATCACTCATTGTTACACTACAGAGTATTTATTTTACCAGGATGTATAAAATGATTGTTTCTCATTTATCATGCTCTGCCCTCCAGACCGAAAAGAAGATACACCCTGAAAGATAGGGCATTATGCCAGAAACTCATTCTGAATGTTCTGTTTAATATATATATATATATGGAAAGAGACAAAGCATTTTGTCTCTCTTTGGGCCGTTTTTAAAAAGTACTTCCCAATATTCTGGGAATAAATTATAGTAAGAAGAGGAAAGACAATAGCTTTGTTTACAAAATTAATACAGATATATTCAAGCAAAGTATAGATGAGCAACTAGATAAGAAGAAGGTGGGTTAGAAAAGAGGGATAATAATGGTCCTAGAGCAGAGGTAGCATTAGATAAGATTTGAAGGGCCTCCCCAAAGTCTCCTTCCACTTGGGCTAAACTTCTATAACTAGGCATTAATCCTTTCTTTGTGACCCACGTCCCCTAATCCTTGGTTGACTGAAGCAGGCTAATCATGAAACTCAAGGAGATCCAAAGGGGGAATGAGCCAAACTCGTTCTTATTTTCCTAACTCAGAACTAAGAGGCACAGAGAAGGTAGGTAAAGTTAACTGTTGTAGCTGCAGGTAAATTCAGACACATCCAAGAGTGGAAGTAGTGACATAATGGACAAAAATGGTGGAGCAGCAGTAAGAAATGAGGGGTGGATGAAGGGAGCCATTGTGAGTCAGGAATGGGAGAACGGAGCCACATGGAGAAAAATACCAAGGACTCACTAATCCTATTTCCAAAATTCCTAGTTTCTACCTGCTCTTTGTTTATGGTTCTTAATAATTATTGTATTGTCACCCTCAAATCTTCTTTTTGCTTCAGCTTCTCTCATGGATTTTATTTTTTTATTATCAAAAAAACTTGAGTATAAATAAACCCAGCACATGTTGGTGAAGAAATTATACTTGGAACCAAAGCCATCTTCTGCCATCTTCATATTTTTCCTAAGAATTTTCTGGCCATGTTAAATCAAAAAGAAAAAAATTTGATTTCCTATTGTTTTTCTCTCAGTGGCCTCCTGGGGATTTTGTCATTCCGTTTCATTTTTGGTCTTGTCAGTGCTGGGAATTGAACCCAAGACTTCATGCATTATAGGTAAGTGCTCTCCCACCACCCTATATCCTCAACCCTCCATTTGAAATATTTCAAGATATATTTCATATTCTGATACAGCAAGTTTCCTACCATAAGATATACTCAGGACAAAGTTACTTGATCAGATGGTAGAAAATTGCTGAAGACAAAAATTAAACACTTGAGGGATACTTAAACAAGAGGACCTTCCCTTCCCAGCTTTTGGATTCTAGGATTATCCTGGCTTCTTTCATTGGGCAGAAAATGACCCTCACAATTGAATAAATGTAATCTAACCAGTGTAGAATCCCCTGGGGTTGTCACCTCTGTAATTTGCTTTCCCTTTGCAAATGCTACAGATGTTGCCTGGAGAGCACATTGTTACTGAAACTGTGTCTCACCAGGGGCTTGAGCTTAGCTTGGGTTCACTTTAGCTGTCTGAGAAGTAGCAACTTGAATATAAATTTTAATATGAGGTTGAAAAAGGAAGACTTGGTGCAGTGAGTTATCATCTGGGAGAAATCCTGCTACCTTGGGGAGAGTGGCTAACATGCAGAGAGGGGGATAAGACGCTTGCAGAGATACACCAATTTCAGTTTTGCTTCTGGTTGGCCTTGAGAATTCAGGACCATGGAGACAAACAATCCAAATGCTCCAGAACAAATTCCACCTGTCTTCAACCGAAATTACAACAAAACACATCCTCCTGACCCTGCCACATCTCTACACCTCAGGTTTACTGTCTGAGCATGCTTGGGCCCTGGATATGTAAATGTTCCACTGTAGAACTATTTTGGTTCAAAAGTAAAATCAGAGAAAAGTATATCCCAACACACAAAAGGATATAGCATGATGCAGTGATGACGAAATGGAAGCTTCATTTAAGTTAAGAATTAGCGATGTGTTGCTTTACACCCATACAATAACAAGATCCACTATCGCCCCTCACAACCATACTCTGGAGAGCATTCCTCACAGTACATCTCTGAGTAAAAAGGCAAATTCATGTTACTTTAAGTTCAACTCATCAACGAGGAATGATTAATTCAATAACTTTCTTAAAAACTCTTCACAAGCATTATACAAGGGTTTCTTCCCTGGCTTCACTCTAATCACACTTCCATCCCCTATGGGCACAAGAAGCTAAATCCGTTCACAACACCCCAAAGAAATGCCAACTTCATCTCTTTGTTCCCTCATTCAAAAGTAGCCAGCATCTGCATGTCTACAAAAGTACAAGAAACAGTTTGTCCTCCAAGAATTTCAATCAAAGATCCCCATAGCTTCAAGTTACACAATGTTTTCACATGAAACTTGGGAACACATACTCCACATCTAAATGATTTGTAAAAGTGAAAAGAAGTAGAAGTTGTCAGGAGAAGGAGGCTCAGGCTGACTGGCTCCAGCTTCCTGAAAACCAGGTGATCTCAAGTGGATTATGAAGAATCGATCTTACAACCAGGTGATAGGAAAACAAAGGAATCTGACTGCCACGTCCAGTGTCAGCTTGGAAGTTTGCAGGGAATCAAGACTATCCTAAGCCCCAAGAATTAGTTCTTGAGTGTTCCCAGCAACTGGATTACAGCATGCAAATTTTCCACGGAGTGGACTTCTCGGCTTCAGGAGCTACGCACACACTCCTTTGGGCTTTTTGCATGAGGAAAACATTGTTGGGAAAGCAGCCTAAGGACCAACCACTGGAAAGTGCACTCAATAGCACTTTGGTTGAGATAATTGCTGAGTTTTTTTTTTTTAAATTGTAGGTTTTGGAGATGACCACAAGAAAAATTTGTGACAGACATTTGACACTGAGAAACTTTGCCGTGTATGGGTGAAACGTTTCACATCCCCTGCTCACAAACACTGGTTTATTGACTAACAAAGGAAAATTATCTAAAACCACTGGGGTAGGTTAGGCAAGTCTTTTGTCATAATGCTCTAGAGCTAGGCACCAAGATTTATCACTGTACATGGTCATGCAGGCCACACTACATTGGTGATGGCTCAGCAGCCCCACGGCGTGAATTCAGTGCTGCTCCATGAACACAGACATGTGGATTTGCCACCAGACCCCTCACTCACCGTGGACCCAGAGGATCTCAGACCTCACTTGCTGCAGAGCTGCCTTCTCAACCTCAGAGCCAGATGTTCTCCCTCGTCCCTTCTGCCAGAAACAAACTCTGACTAGAAGGAAGCTTGTGTTATGACAAAAAAAAGGATATAAATCCATTAAGTGGAAAGAATCACAAGCCAGAGCAAATAAAAGACAGAGCTTTCCAAGGCACTCAGGACCCCATCGGCATAAGAAGGATAAAGTCAGAGGAATGAAAAAGAGAGTTTGGAGAGACTCTCCAAGTCATGGCAATGACCAGATCTGTAGGTAAAGCAGCTGCTCACAACTCCCTACAGTTGGCACACTTAGCCTCTGTTTTCATGTGCAGTGGGTTCCTAGGCTACGGAGGAGCTGAGTCCTAAATAGGCTTCCCAAACTGGAAAGGAACCAGCCCTGCCTCCTGGCTTTCTTAACCAATCTACTTACTGTAAATATGACATTGCAGAAGTATTAGATTGGGATTCAAATTAAATCTAACTGCAATTTCCTGACCTAGAGATGAGAAAGCTCGTGTGGGTTAGTTCCATACTTTAAAAGTTATATCTATGTCCTGGAGAAAATTCAATGAGACAGTGGAGATGAAAGTGCCTGACACAGGGTTTTTCACATCTTTTCACCTAAATGAGAGTGAGTAAATACATGAAAATCCTTAATAAATCAATTGTAAGGCTTTTCCAGGGTGTCAACTATGGATTAAACAGTGATAAACAGGTTAAACAGGGCTCTAGTCAACTTTCCCACATACAACAAATACTTGAGATAATCAACTTATAAAGACAAACAAGCTGTTTTGCCTGATAGTCTTGAATGTTGTAGTTCATGAGTGATGGGCCTGGGTGATGCCTGTGCTGAGGCAGTACACCATGAGTGGAGCACACAGTACAGTAGAACCACTCACCTTGTATCTTGGGAGCAAAAAAGGAAAAGGGAGAGGAAAGGTCCTGTGATCCCCTCTGTGTGTTCACTCCCCTCCGATTAGGCCCCACCACTGACAGTTCCACTGCCTCCAAGCAGACCCTCCTTAGAGGCCAAACATCCAACACATGACTACAGGTCCGGGGATTTAGCTCAGTGGTTCTGGCACCTGCTTTGCAAGTAAGTGCAAGGGCCTGAGTTCAATCCCCAGTAAATACATACAACAAAGCCAGGTGTGGTGACTCACGCCCACCAGCAATCAGTACCACACACCACAGTGCCAGGCGTGGTGGCTCATACCTGTAATCCCAGCACTTGGGAGGCAGAGGCAGGAAGATTGCTGTGAGTTCAACACTTGCCTGGGCTACATAGTGAGCTGAGGGCCAGCCTGAACTAAAACACAAGACCTTGTCTCAAAAAAAAAAAAGATCCATGCTACAGTGCATTATAAAATAATGAAGGATTTTCTTCCACCAATGAATCAATAGACTAGTTAAGAAGAAGACATAAAGGTACAAAGATAACAAACTTGAAAATATTGAATCCAGGGCCGGGGAGTTAGCTCAGTGGTTCTGGCGCCTATCTTGCAAGCGCAAGGACCAGGGTTTGATCCCTCGGTAACCACATACCATACTGGGAGTGGAGACTCACACCCAGCACCAACCAGTATCACATACCACAGTGCCAGGCGTGGTGGCTCATGCCTGTAATCCCAGCACTTGAGAGGCAGAGGCAGGAGGATTGCTGTGATGTGAGTTTGAGGCTGAGCTCAGGGCCAGCCTGAACCACAAAGCGAGACTCTGTCTCAGAAAAACTTAAAAAAAAAAAAATATATATATATATATAGAGTCCATGGCAAGTGCTTTGAGAATTTCAAAGAAGGAAGAATCAGGTCAAGTAGGGAATCAAAGAAGGAGAAATTCTAGCAGAGCTTCAAAGGCTGAAGGTTTTGGTGAAAAAAGAAGATATCCCAGGTGAAAAAAGGCTTTCAGAATAGAAAAGATATCTCAGATGAAACAAGACATTGAGGAAAACTTAAGTCCCCCACAAGTTCATCAAAGGATAGTTGGCTTCCCATGGATCAAGTCTTTACATCTGAATAACCATTAAAAGTCAAAAGCAGTCCTAGTATACAGAGAATTACAAACATGTTTCTACTACCTTCTCCATGGTAGCGTCTTTGATTCAGTACAAGAATATATATATACATATACATGTATATAAATATATATGTATATGTATATAAACATATACATATATATGCATATATATCGATATATACATATATATTGAGAGAGAGAGAGAGAGAGAGAGAGAATTTTCCAACTCCTAAAAGAGAAGACAGACAAGGAAAAAATAATGCATGCAGAGAGATAACCATCTGTGTTCTCTGGCCTAGTCTTCTTTCCAATCCATAATTATGATTCCAAGAGCTGAGTTGGCCATTTGCAGAGCTGATGCTCCAGGTCAAGCAACTAACCCACAAAGGAGGAAATCAACCTACAGACAATACACTGTATTTGCCTGGTTTTTCTCTTGAAGGCAATTTGTATTTGCAAACTAAAAACTAGATACTCCCACGATCTATCTTAATTTGGTAGAAAACATCAAATTCACAAGCCTTCAGCAAAGTCTAAAGTGGTGCAAACTACCTCATCCTAGAATAAAACATAAGACTATTATTTTCATTTTATATGAAGCATTCAAAGTTCAGGGCTGGAAAATTGTGTGTGGGCTGATGCCTGATGGTGTAGCCAGTTATTATGTAGTGAGTCACAATAAATTTCCAGAGCTACCACACCTTAAAGTTAAACCCAGTCAAGCCAGACAGTAAACTATTAGTAGAGATATTTTTATAACCATAATTTCTAGCCTTTAATTTTTAAAAAAAACTTCAGACCTTGCCAATTTTATAAAAGTCAGAGAATTCTCTTTTCTCACATCAATATTTTAGAATATTTCTTTTCAAAAACAATACAAAATAAAAACATGCTCCTGGGGTATTTTAAGGAATTTTTCATCAGACCAACTTGGTCAACCAGCATCGCAGTGGAGCACTGACTCTGTCCTGTCAGCTAGCCCAGTTCCTCACCACAAGGGAGTCTTGGCCGAGGACTAAAACAGTTGCAGCCGTGTCT
The DNA here is from genome assembly GCA_004026965.1 of Petromus typicus. Lineage (NCBI taxonomy): Eukaryota > Metazoa > Chordata > Mammalia > Rodentia > Petromuridae > Petromus > Petromus typicus. Next base: position 26,227 of record PVIR01004184.1, on the reverse strand, counting down.
GTCTCAGGACCCAAAGGACATCTCTGCATGGCAGCACCAAGCAGAAAAAGCCACTGATGAGACAGGAGAGGGTCAAGGAAGTCTATATGGCACAGAGTTCAAACTGCTAAGCTCCTGTGACCCAAAACAAAGCAGCTAGTAAAACATTCAGTTTGCATAAGGCTCTCAGACTTCAGCATTGGTCCAGGCCTGGTAACCTACAACAGTCACAGTACGCCTTCCCAGAAAGAATATAGTCTGTGTCTAAGATATGTAAAGATATGTTCAAAGGACCTCTGAACAGTTCCGAGAGAGAAACTCAGCCTTGAGACTTCCTTATAGCATCTGAATTGACTGGATTTTACTTTTTTTTTTTTTTTTTTTTTTTTTTTTTTTTTTTTTTTTTTTTTTTTTTTTTTTTTTTTTTTTTTTTTTTTTTTTTTTTTTTTGACAGGGTTTCACTTCTGCAGTTCAAGCTGGCCCAGAACTCAGCCTCAAATTCACAGCAATCCTCCTGCCTCTGCCTCAACCTCCCGAGTGCTGGGAGTACAGGCGTGAGCCACCATGCCCCACATTGTGGTATGTGGTACAGATTACTGCTGGGCGTGAGTCTCCACACCCAGTATTGTATGTGGTTCCCAGGGATTGAACCCGGGCCCTTGCACTTACAAGACAGGTGCCTGGAGCCACTGAGCTAAATACCCAGCCCTCCCATTTATATTTAATTCTCTTAATGATATGCTACTGAGGTCAGTGGGAGAGTACTCATGGGACTTTATATTTCTGACACTGGAGTTTCACACGGACATATTTGTTATTCAAAAGAAATGGAAGAAACGAATAATTTATAATATGTGTTTACTCTCCATTTATTCACATCTCTGACACAGCAAAGGTCTCAAATTTGTCACAAAACCCATTCCTAGAGTATTATCCCCCCCCCCATTCTTTTTACATATAAAATTAATGGAGTGAATGATTGTTTTGGAGACTTGGAAAAACTCTTCCCATTTGGGGACCATTTGGGAGTTCAGGGAAGACCTTGATCTTTCAGAGGTGAGCCAGAGGGCTTCTTGCCAGCCTGGGCCAGCCAAATGAACCAAATGAACTACATCAGGCAGGGCACAGGCTGGTAGGGGAGGGTGCCAGTGCAGAGCAGTGATAGCTTGGATTTCTTTCTTGGTTAGAAACACAAACTGTACCTGCACCTCAGTGATTGGCTCTTGTCAAAAGGAATCAGATGCAGGAAATGAAAAGGCTTAGAGAAATCGGAAAGGGGAGAACAAAAGCCTCATGCATATTATGCCTAGCTTTGTCCTGACCCTGAGGTGACACATTGCACGAAGGTATTGAATGAGTCTTCCACAGCCAATTTTCTTTTTTGTTTTTGTTTTATTTTTTCACTTAAAACCCAGGAATGGTGACTGTTTTCATTGTACAATTTAGGAAAACAGGTAGAGGGCACCAGTCCCACAGTGGCATCTGCATGGATGAGGAAGGCCACATTCCTCAGAACCAAGTAGACTTTCTTGTTCGAATGACAATCCTAGTGCAAACAATTTCATGCTGGGAGACTTCCTTGTGGTAGGAAACCCCACAGTCTTTTCTTCTGATCCCAGTCCTCTGCTTTCCACCTGAGTCAGGACCTAAAGACTGGAGACTCCTTCACCACCCACATTCCAACCTTGCTCACCCTGAGGGAAGATTCTGGCTAAAAAACAATCTTCACTTGCTTTTGTCATTCTTTTATCAAATCACTTCTTTCCTTTCCCTTGCTGCCCTATACTCCTGACACCTCCGTATTTCTGCTCAATCCACATTAAAATCTAGGGTTCCTTTGAAACATGACACACAGAAGGGCATGGTCAACCATCAGCCTTCCTCCCCATCCTACTGTGCTTTGTGTATTCTTTTCTGTGTCTTCTCTCCTTGCTCTTCCTTCTGCTTCACAATAGCCTCACTGTACTACTGAACCCTAAACCAAAACCTCTAAACTTTTGGTGGGAGGAAGCAAGCTTCTATGTCCCCCACCCTGACATCCTCCTCCTGAACTTCTAGAAAGTCCACCTGATCCACAAACTATGATCATTGCATTTCTCTTTGATGGTAGGAACTTGTGTCTACTTTGCCTTGTGATTGCTAGATTTTTTTTTCCCCCTGAAGCAGAAAGGATAGTCTCACAAATTCATAATTAGCTTGGAATTTAGGAGAATTGCATTCTCAATTGGTCTCACTATGGGAAAACTACTTTGTCTCCAGGGGTCAAATGATATTTCAGCAGCCTTGGGTGAGTGAACAGAAAGTATGTCAGGCATCCAGAAGGAACATCTTCAGCTGCTGGTCCTTTCTACATTAGTCACACAATGGCTCTGCCTCCTGGATGGCTTCTGGGACCAGTAAGCGCCCCTTACTTCACAGTCTTCCGCCTCTTCCTTTCCCCAGTCTTGACTATTTGGCTCCATCTAGCCTTAGTTATTCAAAGAAACTCAAATTTTAGGTACCCAAAAGTTAATACTTGTCCAGTAAGATTCATGTGCAGCTGGCCTTAAGGTGTTCTGAGGCCAGACATGCATCATAAATAGCTTATTGAGGAATGGGTAAATCTGTACATAAAGATACTATCGAAAAATCTGACAAATGACTTTTCACTCTCAAATCCTGCACATAAATGTTAAAACATGTTCAATCAAATAATAGAAATCAACACAAGTTATCAAGAAAGAAGTCTACGGGTTTGCACACCTACATGCATTTGACCCCAGGCAAGGCTGTATAGAAGGCTTCAAACAATATTGTCAGAGCTCTGCCTTGGCCTCTGTCTGCTGGATAGCTGGTGCAGATAGATCATTTCCAGCAAAGAATCTCATACAATGAAGCCATTTTATAGCAGTTCAAAACAAATGCTCCAGAAGACTCATCTTGGGTCATGTTCCCATTGTAATACTATCTCTGGGTTACATGGCCTCCTCCATGGCAGAGTGGTCCTGACTCAGGGGCCAGGATGTTCTTGACAAAGGAGAGATGTCAAATTCCTAGAAAGATGGAAATGGAAGCTGCCCTGAAAAATTTACCAGTGTTTCCTGTACTTCCCTGAGCCGGCTACAGATCAGGTCTTCAGAAACTCACAACAAAGCTGGTGCCCAAGGTACCATGACTCAGTAGTCTCAATCATGTTTCCAACACAAGTGAAGAGCTAAGGCCATGTGCTAGCTAGAGAGCATAAAGTGATGGCAGTCTCTCTCTTTCTGTTGCTAAATGAAGCTCTTTTTGTTTGATGGAGTTAAATATCAGCAACCATAGACTTTGGTACAATCATCAAAATATTTTGATAACTCAAGATAAAATTAAAAAGTGAGTCAAAATGATGCTGAAGTTAGATTGCAATCACATAATTTGAGTCTAGGAAAGTTTCCTGTTAAGAGTGCATTACTGTCTTCTTTTTCTCCACAGAGGCTACTTGATGAGCCTAAAGTAACTTATCACCTCTAAGGATTGAGATCTGATTTCCTCACAGATTGGAGTCCTCTTAGCAATCAGCATGCTCCCATCTCAACCACTAAATCAGCCTGCTAAAGAGAAATGCTGACCCACTGGCCCAAAAACCCAGATTTGGGGATACCATGCCATCTGAAGAGCTACAAAGAAGCTTAAAAGGCAACGCTTTCTTCAGTCACTAACACCAAAACCTCCTAAGTGGATGCCAGTACTTTTCTACACCAAGATCAGTTCTCTCTCTGATAACAAGGACACTTTGATGCTTTGCCAGAAAGCTGGACTTCCCAGGGTAGGCCTCATAGCCTAAGAAGAAAGGTCCTGGATGTAGAGCTTTCCCTGACTTTGTGGTAACTTGTGTGTTTTCACCCTGAAGTCTGCCTCCGATAGGCCCAGGTGTCAGTGACAGCAAACCTGCAAGGAAGCACACAAAGTCATCTGGAAGAGATGTTCCCAGGTTCTGAGCTCTTAACTCTTTACTCAGTACAGAAATGATATATGAAACACTATAGTACACACTAAAATCAATGTCACACAGAAAAATCAGATTAATCTTTCTACAGTAGAGACATACACAGTAGTAAACCAAGTTGAAAACAGGTCCTTCAATCAAGAAGGCCAAAGTTTGATTCCTCTATAGCAACAGAGTACCCCTTCAGGGCACAGAAGAGGACTTGTGTCAGGATCACTACCTGAAGCCAGTGATAGCATGAGCTCCCCATTTGCTAAACCACACAGAAAGTCTACCATCTCTAGCCTGAACAAGTATTCTCTGAAAGCTAGGACCCTGCAGTACTAGGAGGAAGGATGTGCAGGCCCTGGAGTCCAGTTCCGGGAGAAGCTGTACACTGATTCAATGGAAGCATTTGAACTGGGTCTAGAACAGATTTCCTGACAGCCAGGTGAAGACAATGTTAGGATCACTATTTGTGAAGCAAAAATGAAGGGTAAAGGAATGAAGAGAATAAAATCAGAGATCAGTGTGTCAGGCTCTAAGCTGTGCATCTTCTATATCAGAGACAATGGAGATCTTATCTAAGACAGCACTGGGGTGGGCTGGAGAGAGAACAAGAGGTCTGTGAGACATACAAGAGGAACAACTGCTGGACATAGCAACTGAAAAAAAAAAACAGTTTAAAAAACATTCTCAGAAAGATGTTTTATGCTGAGTGTCATCTACAGAGAGGTTAAAGTAAAGACACTGATAAAAAAGCCTAAAAAGAATGGAGAAAGCTAAAGCCCAACTACCTGCTAACACCAACTCTTTCAAACAAAGGGAAAAAACCAACTAAGAATAGCCAAGACATATAAGATCAAGACATAACTCCATCACAGTAGTCACTGATGGGAAGAGGACACCAGCATCAGATAACTCCAGAGGTCAAGTAAAGCAAGAACCAACAAGAATATTTTGGATTTGATAGATGAGTATCACTTGGAAGCTCTGGTCTCTTCGGTCTAAAGAGGATGGTGCCAAGTTGAATCTCAAAAAAAGAAAAACCTTATTCTGTCAACTCATAGATTTTTAATTAAATGCAAGTTTCTTGTAGCCAAAACTTTCCCTGACTATTGCCCTTCAGTAATAATAGAATTATGTCCCATATTTAAAAAGAAGGAAATCCTGTCATATAGAATAACATGGTAGAACTATGGGATATTTTATTAGGGGAAATAGAAAGAAAAATGTTGAAGGATCTTGCTTCTATGTAGAGTCACAAATAGACAAATTCATAAGAGCAGAGAAGAGGATTGAGGTTGCCAGGGATAAGTAGAAATTGGGTTTGGTTGGCAAATGGGTGTGATTATTTCATTGTGTATACATGTTTCAAAATATCAAGTTCTGTACCTTAAATACACAAAATTCTGATCTGTTGATGATACCTTAGTAAAGCTTTAAAAAAAAAAAATCAGGGGTGGGGAATTTATCTCAGTGGTTCCAGCACCTGTCTTGCAAGCGCAAGGGCCCAGGTTCAATTCCTAGAAACCACATACAATACTGGGTGTGGAGACTCACACCGAGCAGCCATCAGTACCACATACCACAGTGCCAGGTATGGTGGCTCACGCCTGTAATCCCAGCACTCGGGAGGCAGAGGCAGGAGGATTGCTGTGATGTGAGTTGGAGGCTGAGTTCAGGGCCAGCCTGAACTAAAAAGCGAGACCGTCTCAAAAAAAAAAAAAAAAAAAAAAATCAGCTCTTCCAAAATTCCTACCTTTCATCTTCAAAACAGCTGGCTTGAAAGACAGATCTCCAAATTTCATTCTCTGAATTCTCTGCCCTTATTTTCAGGATTTTCTCATTTTCTGTCTTTAAAAAAAGGTGAGGCCACCTATGTTTTGGAGGAATAGAGTGACAAACTTCCTGCTTTTATATTCATGGTAACTAATATTTACAAAGTGGTGCAGAGTTTTCACGCATTTCACTTTCTCCTTACAAGCTTGTGGTGAGACAGCCATTGTGGCCTTATTTTGCAAAAGTAGAAATTGTTCAGTTAAAGTTTACAAGTGTTACTTATTTTCAGCTAAGCATCAACAGGAATCCAGCAGGGGCCATTGATTCAAGGCAGAAGTTCTACTACAGCCATACTGGACATAAATAATTTCCCACGGGACCAAGTACACAAGCCACCTTTTGGAATCATGAAGAAGTTTTCCAACACTTCAGGTATGTTATAGGAGTGGAACTACTCAAGGAAGGGAGGGAAAGAAAGAGGGGGAGGAAGGGAGAAAAAGCTACAAGAGATGGTAGGAGTCATGGGGAAAACTCTAGTGGCAACTGGGACTGGGGCCAGCAATGCACAACCACCACAGGATGCTCCTCAGGACCCAAACAGCCTTCCTGCCAGGAAGAGGAGACAGCTCGCACCTGGCTTCAATAAAGAGCCCTCCCTCAGACCCGGCCTTGGTCTCACATTGGTCACGAAATACTGGGTTTTTTAAAACCCTAACGGCAACTTGCCTGGCACTCTGCCACTGGAGCTCCGATCTCTGTGTTTTTTGGAAGCAATGAATTTATTTATGTTCTCATTAAAATGGTCTTTGAGGGAAGTCTCTTAATTAAGATCCCCAAGTTGAAATGCTCTTCTCTAAAGAAAAGAAGCAGGCAGAAAAGCCCATTGATCCTTGTTCCTTGCTGCCCAACACATTATATTCTTCGTGGACTTTCAAGTTAGACAACTAAAAATCCATACACACTATCCCCTTTACCTTCTGTTGACAAAAGCACTGAGTTTAATAGTCTTTCCAGAGTGTCTTTCTGGTGTCAATATCATTTGATTATTCTTTAATTTGTTGCTTGAGCCTGGGGAAAAGTCATTATCTTGTTACTTATAGTTTCTTTAACTGTATAATTGGATTAGCAAAATTCTGTCCATAATTACATCTAATTTAAGGCCTCAAAGCCAGCCATGGACTTCCCCTCGCCTTCATCCAAAATGATTCCACTTGTTTTAGAGGCTCTCCAGATAAACAGATATAACCTCTAACCACCCTACTTAGTAACTTAAATTGGCGAAGGACTTTCTCCACCTGAGACCACAGTTTCAAAAGCCACTTCCTGACTCATGCTCCTTGACCCTTCCTCAGCACTGGTTGTGCTAACCATGCAGTCCTTCCAAACCTCTGTGTGTACATCTGTGCATGCAATGGGCAAAGATGCTGGCATCACATGACCTGCACATGAATTCCAGCCCAACACGTTCTAACTGTAAGACATTGAAGAAACTGCCTAAAAACAAAGCCTCTGTTCCCACCTCTGTAAAAGAAATGATAATCTGACTTTTCAGAGGAAGAAATAGGAACAGCTGAGAAGCATATGAAGAAATGTTCAACATCATTAGTCATTCGAGAGATGCAGATGAAAACAACACTGAGATTTCATCTCACTCCATGAAGAATGGCTGCCATTTCAGAATTAGCCAGCAGCAAATGTTGGTGAGGCTGCGGAGAAGAAGGAACACTTCTCCACTACTGGTGGGACTGTAGACTCATACAACCTCTGTGGAGATCAGTGTGGAGATTCCTCAAAAAACTAGGATTGGAGGTACCATTTGACCTGGCCATCGCTCTGTTAGGTATACACACAAAGGAATTAAAAGTCATTGGGCCGGGGATATAGCTCAGTGGTTCCGGTGCCTGTCTTGCAAGCGCAAGGACCCGGGTTCAATCCCCGGTAACCACATAACAATACTGGGTGTGGAGACTCACTCCAGCGGCAACCAATACCACCTACCATTGCCGGGCATGGTGGCTCACGCCTGTAATCCCAGCACTCGGGAGGCAGAGGCAGGAGGATTGCTGTGATGTGAGTTTGAGGCTGAGCTCAGGGCCAGCCTGAACCACAAAGCGAGACCCTGTCTCAAAAAACCTAAAAAAAAAAAAAGTCATTTCACAGCGACATATGTGCACCCATGTTTATAGCAGCTCAGTTTGTGATTGCTAAATCTTGGAAACAACCCAAATGGCCATCATCTGGAGACTGGATAGAGAAGATGTGGTTCTTTTATAGAATGGAATATTACTCTGCCATTAAAAATGATAAGATTGAGTCATTCATACTCAAATGGGTGTACCTTGAGGACGTCCTCATAACTGAAATAAACAGGTCACAGATGTGTAAATATTGTATCTTTTCTCTTATGAGAATATGAAGTTGTAAATGAGTTGTAGTATGTATAGTTGATATTGTGAAGTAGAAAATATTTAAAAGGAAAGAGAGGGTAAGGGTAAATAACAAGGGGAAAATGATTGTGGTAATAATAAGGAAAAAAGAAAACAAAGATTGTGTATATAAGGGGTGGGGGTTGCAGGGTGGGGGGAAAGGTAAAAAATGAGAATCAAGCCATGTCATATTCTAGTACAAACTCTCAATGTTGAATGTGATGATGATGTGTATTTATAATGTACCAATAAAGATTTTTTTAAAAAGAAATGATAATCTGTACATTGTGGTGAAGATTAAACTGCTGCTGTAACATATTTAAAAGCTACACAACCTCCATGAGACAACAAAGACCGATCTTTCCTGTTTGCCATTTTATCTCCTTTGCTGACTTGTAAACACTGTGTCCACAAGTCAAACTCCAGCTGCTTCAGTCTCCAGACCCTGCTCATGCTGGTTCCTTCTCCCATGTGCCCAGTGCCATCTCACCCAGCAGCAGTCTTACACCCACAGCATGCACCATGCAGGAATGGCTGTGCCTCGGTTTCCATGTCTGTAAGACCAAATGCTGGGTAGGTGAGTGGTAAGGCAAAACTCTCATAGGAAGCAACTGCCCTACTCCTCTTGGCCTGATCCATTCCTTCAACTCTTCTTCCTCTCTCTCATTTTTCAAGGCAGGGATAAAATCTGAACAGTTTATCAACTTGCTCATCTTGGTTGGGAAATAATGAGTGTCTGTCTCTTAACTTCTCTCACCCCATTTAGTCATAGCATTTGAAATTAAAGCAACTTGAATGTTTCTAATAAGATTGGCTTTGAATTCTCTCTTAAGAAATTTAGTTCAGGGGCCGGGGAGTTAGCTCAGTGGTTCCGGCGCCTGTCTTGCAAGTGCAAGGACCCGGGTTTGATCTCCGGTAACCACATACTATACTGGGCGTGGAGACTCACACCCAGCAGCAACCAGTATTACATACCACAGTGCCAGGCGTGGTGGCTCACGCCTATAATCCCAGCACTCTGGAGGCAGAGACAGGAGGATTGCTGTGATGTGAGTTTGAGGCTGAGCTCAGGGCCAGCCTGAACCACAAAAGCGAGACCCTGTCTAAAAAAAAAAAAAATTTAGTTCAACTCAGTGAAGGTCATCAAATTCTGACGTGTTTCGTTCATCATTAATCTGAGCTACATATGTTAATAAATCATTTTCCTGAGGCACTAGACTTGTGCAGCCATTCTAGCACTGCTTAAGCAAACTGACTCCTAAGTTATACTCCATGATCCAGCAATTTAACCGAAGACAAAGAGTCAATAAAGAACACTGTAGGGAGATGGTGACCACAGCAGTGACTATGAGAAAGCATTGCTATTCACCAAATGAGGAGATAGATTGGAGGGTGGTGTGGAGAAAGGAAGGATAAGAGGTGAATAAATCTTTTTACATGACAAAATAATTAGAAAATAAAAATAATTCACATTGGGGCCAGGGATTTAGCTCACTAGTTCCAGCACCTGCCTTGCACATACAAGGGTCCAGGTTCGAACCCCTGTAACCACATACAACAAAGCCAGGTGTGGGGACTCATGCCAATCAGCAATCAATACCACATACCACAATGCTGATCATGGTGGCTCATGCCTGTAATCCCAGAACTCAGGAGGCAGAGGCAGGAGGATTTCTGTGAGTCCGAGACTTGCCTGGGCTACATAGTGAGCTCAGGACCAGCCTGAACTACAAAGGAATCCCTGCTTCAAAAAAAAAGAAAGAAAGATAAAAAAAAAAATAGTTAATACACTGTGTATCATGATAATAAAAGAATAGTCATAATGTTTCTGAGTGTTATAGAGGTGAAATAATTGAATAAAACTTTCTTTTCAATGAATAAAGAGAAACTGGTGGCATGAATGAAACAAATTTGAATATATTTTAAATACTTTTAAAACAACAGAATAGATAAATTTGAGAAATTATTTGAACTTCTTTCTACTTATTTATCTAATTTGTATTTTGCTACATAGATAAAGATATAGATACATATCTAGATAGCTTGATTGGCCCAGCTAATGTTTTGAGTACTATGTTGAACAGGAGTGATGATAGTGGACATCCTTGTCTTGTTCCTGATTTTAAAAGAAAAGCTTTTAGTTAGTTCCCATTTATTATGATGTTGGAAGTGAGTTAGCCATAAATGGTTTTTGTCAGGTTGAGTAAGATCCTTCTATACCTGTTTCCTTCAGGTTTTTATAGTGAATGGATGTCGGATTTTGTCAAAGGCTTTTCTGCATCTGCTCATGTGACTTTTGTCCAAGCTTTTGTTTATGTGATCAGTTACAGCTATTGATTTGCATATACCGAGTGACCCTTGTACCCTGGGAGGAGAATGATAATGTGCTGCATTCTGTTTTCCAATATCTTGTGGAGGATTTTTATATCTCTGTGGATTAGAGAGTTTAACATATGTAGTTCTCTTTTTTAGTAGGATCCTTGTCTGTTTCTGGAATTAAGGTAAAGTCAGCTTCAAAGAATGATTTTCAGAATGCTCCTTCCTTCTCAATTTCATTAAATAACTTGAGGAGTATTAGTGTTAGATCTTCTTTGAAATTCTTGTAGAATTTTTCTGTGAATCCATCATGTCCTGGACTTTTCTTAGTAGGCAGGTTTTTAATTACTGCTTCAATTAGATTGCTGGGGGTTTTTTTCCAATATTTTTAAGTTCAGTTTTGATAATTTATATGTATCTAGGCATGTCTCCATTTCTTATGAGGTTTTTTGGGGGGAGGGGGGTTGGCATGTAGGTGTATAAAGTAGTTGCTAATGCTTTTCTAAATACAAGCAGTGTCTTGTTTCTTTACCCTTTTCATTTCTAATTGCATCAATTTGTGTCTTTCCTTTCTGTTTTGGCAGGATTGGCTAAAGGTTTGTCTATTTTGTTTATTCTTTCAAGGAACCAGCCTTTCAATTCATTGCTTCTTTGTATTTTTTTTAATCTCCATTTCATTGATTTTTGCTCTTATCTCTATAATTTCCTTCCTTGCACAAGATCTGGATTTGGATTGTTCTGATTTTTCTAGGACATTTAGATGTATCATTAGCTTATTTAGTTGAGCACATCCTGGTTCTTTTGAGTGGGCATTCACAATTGTAAACTTTTCTCTTACAATTGCTTTCCTTGTGTCCCATAAATTCTGGTACATTGTACTGGCATTATCATTTAATTCTAGGAGCAATCTTATTTCCTCTATGACCTATTGATTATTCAAGAGTGTGTTATTTAATACCCAAATGTTAGTGTAGTTTCTGCAGATCCTTTTTCTATTGATTCTAGTTTCATTGCACTGTGATCTGATAATATGTGTGGTAAAATTTTGATTGTTTTCTATTTATTTAAAAACATCCTCTATTAGTTAATGTGTTCTATTTTTGGAAAAATAAGATTTGGTAGCTTGACCATTCTCTTCCTCTCCTGCACAGGATATGCAGTGGGTGGCACCAGGAACAAAGTAGGTTCTCTCTCCTCTCCAAGGGGCACCAGAATCAGTCCATATCAGCAGTGGAGGAATTGAGAAGCCTCTTTCATCGCCCTAAAGGTGTATGAGGCAGCTAGTCTACATGGGAATAAATCTGAGAAGCACAGTACTGATTTTCTGAAAGGTGAACGATCAGAAGGCAACACTTAGGACAATATCATTTTTATAGGTAACAATATATGTCCACATAACTGGTTCTCAGTGAAGAATGTAATCAACTCAGTTTTGAAAACTGGTAAATAAAAGAGAAGACCCAAGCATTTACTCTAACTTTCCTTTATTAATTATACCACAAATAATAATATGAAGATAAACTTCTTTTTTTACAGAAATATTCCAGCTAATAAGCTAGAATTAAAATATCACTATTTGGCAAATAGAATTGTGACAGAAACTCTACAACAGCCCCTACTTGCCCCACACAGTTACACTCTTGTGCAATTCCCTCCCCTGAGCATGAGCGGGACCTGTGATTTATATATTCTAATGAACAGAATATGTAAAAGCAATGATATGCACTTCTATAACCACGTTCTACATGACTGTGGGTTAAATAGTTGTGTTATTATAAAGCATCAAGTGTAGGCAACAGTGTTATATAGCAATAGAGAGCTAATATACTGATACAGTAAGGGCATTATGTTTTGATCACAAAGAGCTGTTAACCTTATATACAGCAAAGAAAGAACCAGATGCACTGTGAAATCTATGGGACTTAAGGAAACAGCCAGTAACTATGTATGGGGCCTTATTTGAATCCAGATTTAGATCAGCAAACTATAGAAAAATTAGTATTTATGAAAGGATTGGAAATTTGAGTCTTGGCCATTACTCTTTCTAAGCTAGCAATTAGGATATTGTGGTTACATGCTTTTGCAGAGATACACACTGATAGATGAATGGGTGAAATGACCCATGGGTGTGGATGAAAGGCATGGATGGAATGTAGACTGACCAGGGGCTGGTAATAGTCCAGGTCAAAGGATGAGCACCAGAGGCTTGTTATACTCTTCTGGGGTTTTTTTTTTTTTTTTCTGTGCTATTTAAAATTTCCAACAATAAAAAGTTTTTTAAATTATATGCAGAGAAGAAACCAACATATTTTATACAAGCATTTAAAAATAAAAAACCAGAAACATTAGAGCAATTGCATGTAAGGAAATAAATAAAAGTGGAAGAAAGAGATAACAAAGAAATTTTAAAAACAAGTTAATGGATAAATAAAATCAGTGACCATACTGTGCAGCCAGTAATGATGGTGATTAGAAAGCACAGAACATGAAGACTTCAATTCTGTAATTGACAGGAGGCCCCAGTGCCTCCTGTCTCTACCATCTTCCTAAATTACAACTGCATTGCCTCTCTGCTCAAAATTCACTTGCAAGCTGTAATTAAAATCTTTCCAGGGCCAGGGATTTAGCTCAGTAGTTCTGATGCCTGCCTTGCAAGTGCAAGGACCTGGGTTCAATCCCCGGTAACCACATACAACAATAATGGGCATGGAGACTCAAACTCACCAGCAATCAGTACCACATACCACATTGCCGGATGTGGTGGCTCATGTAATCCCAGTACTTGGGAGGCAGAGGCAGGAAATGGCTGAGCATTCAAGGATGAGCTCAGGGCTAGCCTGAACTACAAAGTGAGACACTGTCTCAAAAAAAAAAAAAAGAAAAAGAAAAATCTTTCCAATATTCAAAGGCTTCAACAATGGAACAGTGAGACTCTTTTCTCTACTTCACCTCTCTAAGATTGTCAAGATGCACTCAGTAACCTCCCTTTCTCCCCAAAGTACCCCTTACTGCCCCCCGGGTTCAGACCTATCCAACCATTCTATATATACACACACAGTCAGTGCTTCCACTGACTGGCTTTCAGGCAACTTTAGATTATCCAAACTATTTAATCTGCCCCAGTGAGAAGGAATGCTGATCTGACTGTCCACACCCCTAAAACTTATGTCAAAGGAGGTGGTCCCCTCCCTGGAATGAGTCTGGCTGCACCTTGGTGCAGAAGGAAGAGCTGCCTCCCAAAGGAGATTGAGTCAATTCTCTCTCTGTCTCTCTCTGTCTCTGTCTCTGGCTCTGTCTCCATCTCTGTCTCCCTCTCCCTCTCCTCTCTCCTGCGACAGAAAGGCTACCCATGTAGGATTCCCTCTTATGGATGGTCCAACCCTCTTGTCTATGCTCCCTTCAATGAGCACATGGTGCTCAGAGATAAGAGGAAAAAGAAGGAAAGTACCTTTGCTTAAGTCATGACCCCACCGACCCAAGTAGCAAAGACAAAGTTAGAGAAGCAGAGAGTTTCAGTAGGCTGAACAGGCAGCATCTAAATAAGATTCATGAAGATGGATTTCTTGACTCAGATTTTACCGATTTATCTAGCACTCTTCCCTCATGCAAACTGCCTTAAAACTTAAATCACTACAAAAGCCAAAAGCAGTGAGTCAAAATTACCCTTAACAATTCCTTAAATTTCCCCTAGCATGGTGCATGAAAGCCCAGCCCTGGGCTTTCTCTGCTTCCTCTGATGTGACTGCTCCTGAGTCCCTGGGAACCAAGGTTCTGTGGCTTTTGCCGGCTTTGTTGAAGATGGGCTTTTGCTGAGTCTCCCAACACCAGTGTCTCCACTTGCATCTGTATAAGCCAAAGACTTTTGTCCCTCAGAGTCCAGTGACTACCCGTGAAAGACGTGGATCAACAGTTTGCCTCTGATGCCAGCTTCTCTTCTGAAGCTGGTCTTGTCTTCCTTAGCTCCCACTGGCCCCTCCCCAGGAACCAGTAAGTACCAAGAGACATTTTACTTCTTTCCCCATCTTCTCCCACCCCATAAGCAAGATTCGGTAACCAGACATTTGCACTTGCTGAGGACTCATCTCTAGTTTTGTGAAATTTATGCAGACCTTCAGGGTACTTCTGCTTGAAGTCCTTACCTACACTTATGAAACTGTGGGTTTCTTCTCTAAGAAATGTCAATATCAACGGACAGAGGATGACCTTTTCAGGAAAATATTCTAAGAGTGATCTATACCACTTGTGGACATTCTAATCCAAAAATAAATATTACTTCATTGAGGACTTCCTGTGTGCATTCCACTTATTCATATATGTATTATCTGGCTTAATCTTAATCAACAATCATTAATAATCATCATCATTATTATTCCAGTTTTACGGAGGAGACACTGACACTTGGAGAATTAAAATAACCAAGATCCTGCAGTTTTAGTTCCTGAATGACGGAAACTAGAGGTCAGGACTGTCACTCTATTTTGGTGTCTTATGAGCAAGGCAGCACAAGATCTCATCTACTTCTCAGATATTCACTTCTCTTTGAAGTTTATTCTGGAGTTCTTGACTGGGAGACCTTGTATATCCTTGGTAAATGGTGTAAATCTCTTCCTCCATTTTCTTTCATTCTCCAAACATATTTGAAAAATGTTTAATTCTCCCATTTAATAAATATGTCTTGATAACTCATTGTGTGCTGGATGGCAACACAAACACAGCAGTAGGCAGAGCCGGTCCTCAATCTCATGTTGCCCAGTCTGGTCCTGTCCAGGACTCTGTGTGACTCCCTCTCATTATAATATCTTACCTATCTAACCCTCCAGACAGGCAAACTTCTAGTAATCACCAGCATCCAGCTCATAGCCTTGCCTCTCTGCATCTTCCCCTGCTCCTTGGGGATAAAATTCCAAATGTATACTAACCAGTCTGTGATCAGAACCATGTGTCAGCTGTAACCAACCAGTTCACCATATACCCAGCCTGGATTCTGCCTGATCTCAACCTTGATCAGAGTTAGTCCCCTACCCACGGGGATCAGCATCTGGTCCTTACAAATACTGAAATGTTGTCCTGAATCTCTTCCTTCAAGGAAATCTGTCTCATCCTCCTCAAAACCAGCCTACTACATTCATACCCACAAGCTCATCAAGATGTGGATGGAAGCTTCTGCCAGATAAGAATCTTTTCCTGGTTATCGACTGTCCAGAACAGCCCGACTACAACATGGAAGCTCATTGAACCTCTAAGGAATTAAAGGCAGGGGAGACAGTTATCCAGCCTACATTCCAGACAGCTTCCTAAGACAACTACCAGTCCCAGTTAAGATCTGTATCTACTTTAAGCCTCAAAAATAATTCTGTGTTGAGCCCATTTTTCTTATTTTTAATTTTATTTTGAATCAACAAATAACCTTATAAATACTGTAGGGGGTAAAACATGATGTTTTGTTTTGGTTTTTTGAGACACAGTCTCACATTTTTTATAGTTCAGGCTGCCCTGAGCTCACTGTGTAGCCCGGCAAGCCTTGAACTCAGAGCAGTCTTCCTGCCTCTGCCTCCTGAGTGCTGGGATTACAGGTGTGAGCCACCATACCTGGCACCTTGCTATGTAGTTCTGATTGCTGGTGGGCATGAGTCACCATGTTCAGTATTGTATATAGTTATGGGAGATCAAACACAGGCCCTTCTGTTTGCAAGGCAGACACCAGAACCACTAAGCTAAATTCTTGGACCCAAAATGTGATGTTGTAGTGCATGTTTGTTTAAAAGAATGAATGAGTCACACTATTAACCTCTTCACCTCCCCCCATAATTACCATTTTTTTAAATGAGAGCATTAAAGTTTTTAGAAATTTCAAAATATGCAATTTTTTATTATTAACTATTATTGTGATCCTGCTTGGTATGTCTCTGAAACACATTACTTCCTTTTAGTTATATTTTCTTGGTGGAACAGCTCTAAAATGCTTTTCATTGTTGTATCTTATCTTTCTACATCTGGTTATCAAACTATAACACAAGAGTACTACTGTGAGCTGAACAGTTCCATTTAATAGAAATGAATTTATGCTGCATGTTAGAAAATTCATGTTCTAACCTTCAGTGCCTCAGAATGTGACTGCATTCGGGAAAAGGGTGCTCAAAGAAGTCATTATGCTAAGGTGAGGACAGATTGTTGGGCTCTCATCCACTATGATAGGAGTCAGAAGAAGAGGAGGTTCTGTGCATGCAGAGACAAAAGACAATGAGACTACACAGGAAGAAGGGAGCTATCTGCAAACCATGGAGAGAAGCACAGAAGAAACCAACTCTGCTGATATTGCATCTCAGACTTGCAGGCTCCAGAATCGAGAGAGAGAAACTAAATTTCCATAGCTTCAGCCAATCAATCTGTGCTACTTTATTACAGCAGCCCTAGAAAACTAATGTAAGTATCAATCTTCCTTGCAAGTGAACTATTGCTGTAATAAATAACACTGATTTTCATTGTGTATGTACTGTCTCCAAGTGAACTGGAAACTTCTTGACGTTAGTGAACATGACTTTTATTTTTCAGACTCTCATAAAGAGTAGCATTTATATACATAATAGATGCTCACAAATATTTAGAGCCCATTTCTTCAACTGCAGAGCATAATGGCAAAAATGTCTTTGTCTTCATCTCTGTCAAAATTTCTCAACTCTGGCATTTTTGACGTTTGGGGCTGGACAAATTGTTGTCCAGGGCTGTGCTGAGCATGGTAGGATATTCCGCAGCCTGCTGGCCTCTGCCCAGTCTGTACCAGACTCCATGGTACACGCCCTCACCCTCACCCCCTGCTATGTCAACAGTGTCTGCAGACACTGTCAGACGGCGCCTCGCACTCAAGTCACTTCTGGCTAAGAACTATTTATCGTAGTCCTATCTTTTTCTCTTCTCTTTTGATATTTTGTCTAAGTATGTGGATCCCAAGTGTGAGAGGGACCACAAGAAATAGAGCCAAATTTGTAGGGAAGAGGGTTGGCTGGTGCACCTTGGACTCTGACCTGGTAGAGCTAATTTGTCAAATTTCATCTCTACACTAGGACGAGACCGAAGAAAAGGCTAAAAATGTCTTGCTGAGTCAGAAGTCCAGACCTCTATTCCCAAGATTTCACCTTCTGGTCACTAGGGTCAACACAGACAAGAAGTTATTTCTATCTCCAGAAGGACTGACTATTTTAAATTAATTTGTGTTTTGGGGTCATCTTTTAGTGGACAAATCCCCACATCACAGGAACCACCACAGAAATGACCATGAATCAGCATACTCATTAACAGCCTTAGTAAAGAAGGCAGTGGCTGAAAGGGCTGGGACCCCAGAACTGCGGTCTCCCCTGTGCAGCTGGCTGGGCACCCTAGTGCCAAAGCCAAGGCTGAGCAGACAGTGTGGCTTCTCGCTCCCCAGCCACCTCCCTCTTGGAGAATCATCTCAGGATCTCAGGACTGACTTTAGAATCTCATCCATTTGTGTCCAAATCCAACATGGGCAAAAAGATAAATGATTCCTATGAGGACAAAGTGTCATGCTACCTGCTAGGAATCTGCAGAAAAGATACATCATGCTTTGTGGACCCATGTACTTCTAGCCTGATGTGACAAGTCTGATGGTTACAATGGCTTGATGATATGATATGGAAGGGGCAGGCAGGGGCTAAAGATAAGGCAGCTAGAACCAGATTAGGAAGGACCTCCGTGCCCACAATAAGGAATGTGGGTTAGCTCTGCTCTCATAATCACCCACATTGAGAAGCAATCTTCTCTGATGCTTTTAGGAGAACAACGATTGTTGAAGGCACCAGTAATTCCAACAGATCACAGGAAACCCCTGCAATCCTAACACTATTAAAATCCCAAACAATACATTTGTGTAAATAACTCTGCCATGAAATAATGACAAGGTACGTACAGAGAATAGAAGAAAGTGCAGTCCAAACCTCTCTTGACACAAAGGAAGTACTTTTCTGCTGCAAAGTCCAGTATCAGACACAGCCGTGCTTTCCGTTTCCACTTTCTGAATTGATCAGCGCACTACTCACCATCCTAGATGTACCAAGGGCAGCAATGAGACAAAACTTGCCCCCATGGGACCCAACGGAAGTCTGGGTTGTGTTCACACCTGCTATGTCTCCCTGGGTTCTGCCATGTGTGACAGATGCAAAACTCCTTCTGATGTGACTAAAGGTAACCCGCACTTCTGCACTTTGAGCGAATACCCACAGGCCACAGACTAAATATGACACAGGGAGTTTTCTCGGGGTCCCCACAGCTTCCTCATTTCCTTTCAGCTAAGCAGCATGACATACGGGGTTTTTCTGCTTGCGGGATAGGCATGGGGATTTGACAGATGAAAGGCATGGTGAGGTGTAATCGACCTTCACGCCCAATACAAACAGCCTCTTCTCCACAGCATCACAGCACACACCATCCTCTATGCCGTTCTCTGCGACGTGTGTTATGCACAAGTCATTCTTCCATAATGACTTTCATGTCTTCCTACTTAGCGAGAAAAAGAAGTCAAACGACTATTTTGTTTAATATGTGGAGTAGTAGGGAATTCTGGGAAGATGGCGAAATGGTAAAAGCTGGAGACCACTGCCTCCCTATAAATTGTTCATGAACCAGAAAACAGCAGTTTGGGGGGAAAGAAAAGAAAGACAGCAGAGAAATATAGATCAAAGAGATCAGAAGCAAATATCGATTAAGGCCAAAGAAAGAAAAGCCAGCCAGGGAGCTGTGCTTTTACCCTCTCCCCAGAGGGGGAGGGGCGGCCCACACCGTGGGGACCACTGCACTGGCGCCCCAGCAACTGCTGACATTGCACGGCTGGCGTCAGAGACACAGGTTCACAGTGAGGAGCAGAACTGCACGCGGGACCACCAGCGGCGGCGCTGAACTCCTAGACTGAACTCACGGGAGAGGACAAAGGACCAGCACGAGGAAGCTCCACCCACCGCCCAAAGGGACCAAAGATCCACGCTGTCAGGAGAAGACGTCTCTGTGCTCCTGCAGATCAACCAAGATCATCTCTACCACAGAGAACCAGCAACCCCAGGGACGCTCCAACTCTGGACTGCAACTGGGACCCTGCTTCCAGCCCCCACTGCTGCCATACTGAGGCTTCAGTGAGTCTCTGGGTCCAGTGCCACCTACAGGACACTGGACTCACATCAGCGGAAAGCCTGCAACTTCACAGTACTTCTTCCCTGGGACCTATACACTTCAAACTGTGTCTCAGCCCATACAGGAATCAACAGTTCCTCGCCTCTGACAGCAGGCTGTTAGTGGACTCAATCTTATGCTATTCTGTTTTTATTTCTGTTTATTTGTTTGTTTTATTTAGTTTTGTTTTTGCTATTCTTGTTGCTACCTTTCTTTTTCCTCCCTCCCTTTTCCTCTACCTTTTTTCTTCATCTTTCAGCACTCTGTCCATTGTGCTATTCTTCATTTCTCTATTTTATTGTATCCTTTAATCTTATTGCTAATCTCTCTCTCTCCTATCTCTCTGCCATCTAACTCCTTGGTAACCTTTTCAGTTCCAGAACGTGATGTCTGAATGGTGTAAAAATATTCGTGGTTAATTTTAAGTCTGGGTATGTGATCATAGTTCTGGCTTATGAGGTTGCAGAGGTCAAAGTAGCAACTGCCAGTTTACCATTCCTTGGATTATGTTTGATACTGTTAATGCTCAGTGCTTTTCAGCTAAGGTGATCCATCTGTTTTGTCTGAGTGCCTTACATGGTGAGCCATAATTAGGGCTGTTTAGAACCCATTACAGACCCAAGAAGAACAACCCAAGATACACTGATATGTTAAGGGACTTTCATATTAAGAAGAAAGAGACTTGCACCAAACATCACCAGACAACAAGGCAACTATAAAGCCAAATACAACCTAAGTGACAAAAGCTCAGAAATGAGGAGGCATTCAAAATCTCAGACCAAAGATCTTCACCCCAAGGTAATATAGGGGGAAGGGAAATGGAGAAGTCTGAAACTCAATCACCAGGACTCTCTGAGATGGTAACTAAGGAAGATCTAATACAATGGAAATCAGAACTGATTTCTGAGATGAAAACAGAGATACTGTACATAGTTAATGGCATGATTGACAAAGCTAAAGAGGAAATCAGAAATATGAATATGAAAGAAATATGATAGACCCTGAGATAGAAAAAGCAATGGAGCCTCTTAAACAGCTACAAATAGAATCCCAGGCAATCAAAAAAGAAAATGAAAGTTTACACAGTACAATAAACACCACAGAAGACAGAACCTCAGATCTAGAGGACACGATCACAGCCTATGAAGGGGAAAGACATAATTTATGGAAAAAGACAAAAGACCATGAGAAATCTATTCAACAGCTCCTAGATGATTCAATAACATAAGGTTGATTGGAATTACTGAGGAAGCAGGAGACCGCACAAAATACATTTAAAAAATTTCTCACAGAAATAATAGAAAAATTCACAGGCAAAGAAAGAAAGTTAGACATCCAGATACACGAAGCATACAGAACTCCACAAGGCTGAAATATACAAAAACCCACACCTAGGCATATAATTATAAAAGTTCCAGATATGAAAATAAAGAATGAAATATAGAAAGCAGCTAGAGAAAAGAAAAAAAAAATCACCTACAAAGGGAAGCCCATCAGAATCACAGCAGATTTTTCAACCCAAACACTCAGTGCAAGAAGAGCCTGGAGTGAAGTGTTTCAAATCTTAAAGGACAACAACTTCCAACCCAGGCTGATTTTCCCTTCAAAGTTACCTCTGAAAATTGAGGGAGAAATAAAATACTTTCACAACAAAGAACATCTTAAAAACTTCGTGCATACAAAACCCGCACTACAAAATATCCTAAAGGATATCTTGGGGAAAAAAATGAAAATTATAAACCCATGAGACCCAGCAGAGTCATCCCACTGAGCCAAATAAGAAACTGATAAGGAAAAAAAATCAAAGAATAAAGGAGCCTAGAACAGGAAATCATGACAGCCCTAAGTCTCTCCGTATCAGTCATAACCATTAATGTCAATGGTCTCAATGCACCAATTAAGAGACACAGACTAGCAGAATGGATCAAAAAGCAAGATCCTACAATCTGCTGCATGCAGGAAACACACCTAGTCCAGAGAGAAAGCCACAGACTCACAGTAAAGGGATGGAAAACAATTCTCCATGCAACAGGAAACTGCAAAAAAAAGAAGGAGTAGCTATCCTATTTGCAGACAAAATATATTTTAACAAAAAATGATTAAAAGAGACAAAGAGGGTCATTATAGTCTCATACAGGGAACTATCCAAGAGAAAGAAATAACTGTCTTAAATATTTATGCCCCAAACTCCAGTGCACCCAACTATATAAAACAAACATTAATGGACATGAAAAGCCAGATAAGCACCAATACAATAATAGCAGGGGATTTCAATACCCCACTGTCACAAATAGACAGATCGACTGGATAGAAAATCAATAAGAAAGTGCTTTGGCTAAACCAAACTCTTCAACAAATGGACTTAATAGATGCCTACAAAGTATTTCACCCCACTAAGTGAGAATTTACATTCTTTTCAGCTGCTCATGGATCATTCTCCAAAATAGACCATGTGCTATTTCATAGAACAGGTTTAAGTAAATGCAAAGGTATTGAAGTTGTCTGCTGTATACTCTGAGATCATAGTGCCTTGAAACTAGAGATGAAGAACAAAAATAATCCCAAGACCTTCACAAAGACATGGAAATTGAACAATACTCTACTAACTAACCAGTGGGTCACAGAAGATATTAAAGATGAAATTAAACAGTTTCTACAATTGACTGATAACCCCAGTACAATGTACAGGAACTTATGGGATGCAATGAAAGCAGTTCTATGACAGAAATTCATAACAGTGAATACCTACATCAGGAAAACAGAGCAAGCTCAAATTAACAATCTAATGCTGAACTTTAAGCTACTAGAAAGAGGAGCAAGGCAAACCAAGAGCTCGTACTAGGGAGGAAATCATAAGGATCAGAGCAGAAATTAAAACAATGGAGACTAAGAGAATGATACAGAAAACAACAAATCAAAGAGTTGTTTTATTTTAAGGATAAATAAAATCGACAGACCCTCAGCCAACCTCCTCAAACAAAGAAAAGAAAAGGCTCAAATCCATACTATTAGAAATGAAAAGGGGGAAATTACTACTGACCCAGTGGAAATAGAGAGAATAATAAACATATACTTTGAAAATTTGTACTCCAATAAAATGGAAAATGTAGAAGAAATGAATAAATTCCTAGATACATACGAATTTCCAAAGTTGAATAAAGAGGATATAAAAATGTTAAACACCCCAACATCAAGCTTTGAAATTGAAAATGTAATAAAAATCCTACTGAGAAAAAAAAAAGCCCTGGGCCTGATGGCTTCACTGCTGAATTCTATGAAACTTTTAGAAAAGAGTTAACACCACTACTCCTGAAACTCTTCAATGAAATTGAAAGTGAAGCAGCACTCACTCCCAAATTCATTTCTGGAAGCAACCATTACCTTGATTCCAAAAGCAGAGAAAAAACCAACCAAAAAGAGAATTACAGGCCAATCTCCCTAATGAACATTGATGCAAGAATCTTCAATAAGATATTGGCAAACAGAATACAGAGAGTTGTCAAGAAGACCATACCCCCTGACCAAGTTGGATTCATCCCAGAGATGCAGGGAATGAATGATGATGATATGCATAAATCAATAAATGTAATACACTGCATTAACAGACTCAAGGGCAAAAACCATATGGTCATCTCAATAGACACGGGAAAAGCATTTGACAAAATCCAACATACATGTATGATCAAAACCCTGCAGAAAATTGGAATAGGTGGTCTGTATCTCAAACTAATAAAAGCTATTTATGTGAAACCAACAGCCAGCATCACCCTAAATGGTCAAAAACTGAAACCTTTCCCACTAAGATCAGGTACAAGACAAGGATGTCCACTTTCACCACTCCTGTTCAATATTGTGCTGGAAACATTATCCACAGCAATTAGGCAAGACAAAGAAATAAAAGGAATAAAGACAGGAAATGAAGAAGTGAAACTGTCATTATTTTCTGATTACATGATACTCTATCTAGAGGATCCTAAAAACCCAACCATTAGACTGCTTAGACCTAATCGCCAAATTTAGTAGTGTAGCTGGATACAAGGTTAATGCTCAAAAATCATTAGCCTTCATATACACAAACAACAGATTCACTGAGCAAGAAATTGGAGAATCAATCTCCTTCACATTAGCATCCAAAAAATGAAATATCTAGGAATCAATCTAACAAAGACCTACACTCTGAAAATTATAGCACTCTGAAAAAGGAGACAGTAGAAGATACCAGAAAATAGAAAGACATCCCTTGTTCCTGGGTTGGAAGAATCAATATCGTCCAAATGGCTATACTCCCACAACTATTATATAGATTCAATACAATCCCAATTGAACTCCCAACAGCATATTTCACAGATCTAAGCAAAATAATTCAAAAATTCATCTGGAATCACAAAAGACCTAGAATAACAAAAGCAATTCTAAGCAATAAGGACATGATAGGGAGTATTACAATCCCCAACTTGAAACTATATTACAAAACCACTGTGATAAAAACTGGCAAAGCAACAGGCCCAAGGACCAGTGAAATAGATTAGAAGATCCAGAAACAACTCCAGACACACTAAGCTATCTTATTTTTTTAAAGTCTTTATTGGTACATTATGAATACACATCATAATCACATTCAACATTGAGAGTTTGTACCAGAATATGACATGACTTGATTCTCATTATTTCCTTTTTCCCTCCACCCCCTTTGTACATAATCTTTGTTTTTTTCTTCATTATTACCACATTTTGTGTTCCCCTCATTATTTACCCTTCACTCTCTTTCCTTTTAAATATTTTCTACTTCACAATATCAACTATACCCTGAATGGAGGAAGGATAGCTTCTTTAACAAATGGTGCTAGAAAAACTGAATTTTAACCTGCCAAAGGCTAAAGCTAGACCTAGTTCTTTCACAGTGTACTAAAATAAAATCAAAGTGGATTAAGGACCTAAATATTCAAACAGATACACTAAACCTGCTACAAAACAGGTTGGGTAAAACGCTTGAAGACATTGGTTCAGGGAAAGATTTCATGAACAAATCCTCCATTGCGTGAGAAGAAGAAATTGGTAAATTTCTGGTAGAAGAAATTGATAAATGGGATCTCATCCAATTGAGAGGTTTCTGCACAGCAAAAGAAACCACCAGCAAAACGAAAAGGCAATCAATAATATGGGAATGAAGTTTTACAAGCCATTTCTCAGACAAAGGTATCTAGAATATATAATGGGGTTAAAAAATCAGTCCACCCAAATTTAAAGACCCAGTTCAAAAATGTGTACCTGAAATGAACAGACATTTTCAGAAGAAGAAATAAAAGCAGCTAAGAAGCATATGAAGAAATGTTCAATATCATTAGTCATTGAGAGATGCAAATGAAAACAGCATTAAGATTTCATCTCACTACACAAAGAATGGCTGCTATCTCAGAATTAGCCAGCAACAAATGTTGGTGAGGCTGTGGGGAAGAAGGAATCCTTCTCCACTGCTAGTAGGAATGTAGACTCATACAACCCCTGTGGAGATCAGTTTGGAGATTCATCAAAAAACTACAATTAAACAAAAAAGTAAGGAAACAAATTTTATGTATTTGAGGGGGTGGTAGGGTGGGTGGCGCTATGGGAAAAAATGAGAAGTTGTGTCTTATACTGGTACAAATCCCCATTATGGAGTGCAATCATGATGCATATATGTAATGTACCAATAAAGATTAAAAAAAAAAAAAAAGCTACAATTAGAGGTGCCATTTGATCCTGCTATTCCTCTGCTAGGTATATATACAAAAGAATTAAAAGATTCATATCACAGTGACATATATGCACCCATGTTTATAGCAGCTCAGTTTGTGAATGCTAAATCTTGGAAACAACCCAAATGTCCATCAACTGGAGACTGGATAAAAAAAGTTATGGTTCTTCTACAGAATGGAGTATTTCTCTGCCATAAAAAATGATAAGTTTGAATCATTTCTACTTAAATGGATGTACCTTGAGGACATCCTCATAAGTGAAATAAATAGGTCACAGATGTGTAAATATCGAATCTTTTCTCTGGTATGAGAAAATGAAGATGTAAATGGTTCTAGAATGTATGTTATATATTGTGGAATATAAAATACTCAAAGCAAAATGGGTGAAGGGGAAAATAATGAGATTACAACAAAAAAAGAAAGGAAACAAAGTCTATGTATATAGGGGGTGGGGTGGTAGGGTGGGTAGGGCTACGGGAAAAAATGAGAATTAAGTTGTGTCATATACTGGTATAAATTCCTATTGTTGAGTGCAATCATGATGTGTATATGTAATGTACCAATACAGATTTCAATTCAAAAAATATTTTGAGTAGTCTTATTGATTTTACAGTAAGTTACAATAGCTGCGGGTTGGCCATGTCAACTCTATTCAATATAAATCAATGAATTGAGGATATCCTCATAAGTGAAATAAATAGGTCACAGATAGATACATATCACATCTTTTCTCTGGTATGAGAAAATGAAGATGTAAATGAGTCCTAGCATTGTATGTTATATATTGTGAAATAGAAAATGCTCAATGTAAAATAAGGTGAAAGGGGACAATGTTGAGATTGTAACAAAAAAGTAAGGAAACAAATTTT